>WBZZ01003420.1:52500-117759 GCA_019918135.1 Paulinella micropora
TTACAGCCATCGTTGTGGCCCATGCCAATGTATGGCTTCCCTGACCAATCTTTGTAGACAACCCATAATTCCGCATCATTGCCATATTGTAGGTCAATACAGCCGTAGTGATACTTAAGCTTCTCTTGATTGTAGGCAGCTTAAAGCATTGCTTTCCTTTCTCTGCTGTTGAAGAAATTCTATGCATCCAAGATAATGCAGGCTGGGGAAGGGGCTGCTGGGCAGGAGAGGATGGACTGGATGCTTGAGATCCTCCGTTCAAGCCTACAGCGTATTGTGTACGGTGCAAGAACGTATCTTGTCCTGGCGCTCGATCATAATGGCGCGATCGACGATAGTAAGGAGGCCACATCCCCACGAGAGTGGCCGCAACTTTTCTTTCTTTTCGTTGTACTACTTTCCCATGCAGTCTCTGACACGTATGTGGGGTCTCGTCATTGCAGGAATGTTGTTGTGTGCAAGGTGAGATAGTAGGCTGATGATGCAATCCTTGCTGTTAGGATCGTCGAGAAGATATAGGAGGAGCTTGGGCGTCCATCCATAAATGCCTCTAAGATTATCGCGCTGGAGCTGGGATATGGCTGCCCGTACATTAGCATCTTCAATTTTTACCAATAACACGCTAGGTGGGCTTGGTAAAGCGCTGCTGTTTGAGCTAGGAGCTCGCTTCAGCAGCTTATGAGCAAGCTTTTCTTGTATTTTGGAATTAGTTATATCCGCAGGCACATCCAGGTTTGTAATCTTATCGGATTTATGGGTCTTGTTACCCTTGGTGATGCGTTTGATGTTCCTGATCAGCAGTTCCTTTGTATCAAGGTTTGGCCGCCGGTCATCATCAGCAGGAGGGGCCGGCATGCTGGCGGAGGTGATTGATGATGGCATGCTGAGGCGTTGCAGCTGAGCTTCAAGCTTCTTCCTCGGTCTTATTTAGACATTTGAAGTTGTACTATCCCCAACGATAGCTCAATGGAAGAGTAAGTCGGTAATATAACCAAACACAGTCCTCAAAAAAAGAGAATGATGTCTCGTTATATTAGCTCAGTGACGCAAAGACAAAAAGCCGCCAAAAGACCAGGATCAAATTGACATTTCAGACGTGTCCGGCCAGACGAAATCTATAATAATTTTATACCGGATAATTCGGGCATAATACGCTTTGAACTGATTTCTTTTCTGACTAAGATTCGTTTAGAGTTATGTATAAAGATACATCAACCCACGAATTAGCCGTTATAAAACAACAATGATACTTGCCCCGGTACCAATCGTATATATACTCTAGCACATTCAGTATCTATATTAAAATCTTCCTCTTTCTTCTGTCGATAAGATATTTGTGCAGTCTGTCCAAGTATAATGTTTTATGGTTGAGACTAGTCCCCACCGCGCTTATGCGGTCAGTCTTCTCCTTACTGTCCACCTCACTCTCCTCCTTCTCAGCTATCGGCGCCCGAAAAGCATCGTCTTGGTCTATGCCAGCCTCCTTGTGGATGGGCGGCACCTCTTTAAAATCATCTTTCATCCGTTTTAACGCCTCCTCAACGGATTCATCTTCCAATAAGAAGGGATCACACTTAATCAGCCTTCTTACATTCACAATTTGCACCTTCCCTCTACCCCTGATATTGTAGTTCAGAGGTCCCGTCTGTTCCATAATCTGATAAGGTCCTTTCCAGTGAGTGAACAGCTTAGAGCTGACTCCTTTCGGGACCTGAGGATGATACAACAGTACAATATCCCCGACCTGGAATCTGATCTGATCCAAGTGCGCTTGTCGCACCCCTTCAGCGTCAGTCTTTCGGCGCTCCGCATCTCTATGCGCCCTGACTATTTGTTCCGCCTCCATCTTCACTCTAAGTCTCATCCCAAACAACTCATCCGCATCCGCCCAAGTGTCTTTTGGGTGAAGGAGCGAAGTCGGGATATCAGGCTCACGCCCATATACTAACTGATATGGCGAGATTGAGCTCTTCGAGCCTCCTAACGCCGTAGAGGGTAGACAGTTCATTGCAAACGCAAATGATGGTGCTGCCTCGACCCATGCTCTTTGATTCTCCTTCTTCGTGCAATACATCTTTAGTGAGGCTTTGAGGGGTCTGTGTACCCGCTCAATTTTCCCATTTGCTCGCGGGTTATAGGCAGTAACATATTGCCATTTCATCCCGTAATACTTAGATAGTTTGTCGATGACCTCGTTATAAAAGTCCGAGCATCGATCAGAACATATCTTTCTTGGTACTCCGATCTGTGAGATGATCCTATCGATCAGCGCCTCGGCCGTCGTCTTGCCGGTAACGTCTTTGACAGGGATGATCCACACATAGTTGGTGGCTCTGTCAATAGCCGTGAGCAGGTATTTGTAACCATCCTTCGATTCTGGAAAAGGTCCTACATGATCAATGTGTATAAACTCAAACATCCCCGCATGAAGAGGAAATTCGCCAATCAGGCCGAAATTTGCCTTCAGTGGTGTTTTGTTTATCTTGCACGGGATGCATGCATCCACCGCCTGATCTATCTCCTCCTTCATCTTCTTCCACCAGAATCGCCTCGCTACGAACATGTGAGTTCGTTGTCGACCCGGATGCGCCAAAAGTGGGCAATTGTGGGCTGCGACAAATGTAAATCGTCTCAGACTCTCCGGTACCCAAAGGGTCCATTTGTCCGGCTGTGACGCATAGCGACCGTGAAGGCCCTTGTACCACAGTAGACCATCTCTCCATCTCATCTCATTCATCTGATCTTTGATCGCTTTCGTCATCCGTAGCTCATCCGGGTTCTGATATAATTGTATGAGTTCCTTAAACTCCGGATCTTGAGCCTGTTGTTGCCTCCATGCGGTAGGCGAGGCTATATGGATAGTATCATCTTCTAGCCGTATCCCGATTCTTTCCGGGTCATCGTCTAGGTCACTTCTCCGCTCTTGAGGAGGCTCCGCATAAACATCCTGCGTCTCCTCTTCCTCTCTTATGTTCGCCTTCGCATTCTCATATACCTCATAGGACCACTCAGCGTCCTCCTGGGTATGTAGCTCACAACATATCCCGTGATCCGGGCCTTGTGGACTGTACCGTAGACCTGTGCGGTCATATCGGACTCCACTCGCCATCTCCATCGCCTCAATGTGGCTGACCTCATACACCTTGTCAGTGGACAAGTCTTCCATCTCCACCGTGGACACCAACGCCGGAGTTAAACTCCAGCCTAGAGAGGCTATCAGCGACCACATTTCGCTTCCCCGGTAGATGGACCATTGTAAAATCGAAACAAGACAAGAACGCTTGCCACCGCGCCAGCCGTCCAGTTTGTTCATGATTCATCAACCCGCCATTTCCATATATATCAGGTGATCAAGTCTGACGACTATATCCGAAGTTGGGTTGAGTGCGCCCTAACCTTGCGATATGCCGATACAAGTAGAGATCGATGGAATCCGGTGTAGCAGTTCATGTTATTAAAATATATCAGTTCTTGATTAGACTGTAGAGTCTTTAATGAGATCATCATTCTGGTACTAATGCGTATCCAGGAAACACCATCGCTCACTCAAATAGCGATCCCGTAACGGTGCTGTTTCGTGGCCGTCTCGTCTGTCTCTGCCGAAGCAAGAGAATAGAATGCCTATTTTTTGTCAGCTGTGTCTTGTTAATCTCTAGAAGAATGAATGCTGTAGTAGCTTTAATATCTAAGTAAGGTTGTCGGGACGATATTGGATCAATGCTATGTTCGTAATCGATCAGGTCCACAATACTTCTAGAGAAAAAAATACTTACTATAGACGCCGTTTACGCGCGCGGACTCCTTTACCTGGTGGAGGACCTCCAACCAAAGTTAAGTCTAAGGTAGACTGTTCGAGGACGTCCCACATTTTGTGGGATTGCGCCTTGTGCCAAGTCAAAAGGAATGTCCAGCACCCCTCGTGGTAGTGCTTGTATGGTCCACGCGGTATGATCTTTATCTGTGGGAGATATGGTATCATCCATGTCTCAAGTTTCTTGGCGTCTTTATATACCGGAAGGTATTGCCTTACTTTAGGATCTTCCACTGGATCCAGACTCCTCCAGAAATGTAAGACTGGTTGTATTATTTGTGCCGCAGTCGAAATTCGATTCGATCGCGTATGGCGTTTGTGAGGTACTGCCATGACTCTCATGAGATATAAATCTGAGAGCGTGTCATCGGCTACGTGTTGAGCCGCAGGCCTCACCAAGTAAAAAGCGTCTTTGGCCCATGAAATATGTCCAATCGCATCTCCTTCTTTCCAACTAGGGTGAACGAGAGTGTCATTGCCCGCGCGAGGGTCTTGATCTCCGTCATCGCTCCCCTCTTGATGGACTCCTTGCGAACGTGCCGTCCTTATCGCCTTTCTCGGTCGGTCGTAGATAAGGTCATTTTGCGCTCTCCTAATTTGCGCCTCCGTGAACTTTCCTTCCGGCACGTTCGACTCCACCCTTTTGCGGGTCTGAGTCCCCGCTGCACTTTTGCGGTCGGTGGCCCGCTTGTTCTCCAGCTCAGCCTCCTCCTTCTCCGCAATTGGTGCCCTGTAGGCATTCCGTTCCGAGATATCCTCCTGACGGATTGGTGGGACCTCTTTAAAGTCAGCCTCCATCCGTTTGAGTGCTTGATCAACGGACTCATCTTCAAGTAGGAAGGGATCATACTTAATCAGCCTTCGTACATTGACTATTTGAACTTTTCCTCTGCCCCTGATTTTATAATTCAAAGGCCCCATCTGTTCCATGATCTGGTATGGTCCTTTCCAGTGGATGAACAGCTTCGAGCTGACTCCCTGAGGAACCTGAGGATGATACAGTTGTACAATATCCCCGACCTGAAATCTGACTTGATCCAGGTGTGCCTGCCTGACACCTTCAGCATCAGTCTTCCTGCGCTCCGCCTCCCTATGCGCCTGTACTATTTGCTCCGCCTCCATCTTCGCCCGAAGTCTCACCCCAAACAGCTCATCCTGATCTGCCCATGAATCTTTTGGGTGCAGCAGTGAGGCTGGGATGGCGGGCTCACGCCCATATACCAATTGGTATGGCGAGACGGAACCTTTTGAACCACCTAACGCTGTAGAGGGTAGGCAATTCATAGCAAAGGCAAACGAGGATGCTGCCTCCACCCATGCCTTTTGGTTCTCCTTCTTCATACAATACATCTTCAGCGCGGCCTTGAGGGGTCTATGCACCCGCTCTATCTTGCCGTTCGCTCTGGGGTTATAGGCGGTGACATATTGCCATTTCATGCCGTAATATGCAGATAGCTTGTCGATGACTTCATTATTAAAGTCAGAGCCTCGATCTGAGCATATTTTTCTCGGCACCCCAATCTGTGAGATGATCCTGTCAATCAACGCCTTGGCTGTTGTTTCGCCCGTAACGTCTTTGACTGGGACCACCCACATAGTTGGTGGCTCTGTCTATGGCCGTTAGAAGGTATCTGTAACCTTCCGCCGTGACCGGGAAAGGTCCTACATGATCAATGTGTAAGAACTCGAACATTCCTAAGTGTAAAGGAAAAGTCCCGATCAGGCCAAAATTCGCCTTCAATGATGTTTTGGATGTCTTGCATGGGATGCATGCATTGACCTGTTAATCAATATTCTCCTTCATCTTCTTCCACCAGAATCGTCTCGAAATGAACATATGCGTTCTTTGTCGGCCCGGATGCGCCAGTAGTGGGCAGTTATGAGCAGCGACAAAAATGATGTGTCTGAGTTTCTCAGGAACCCAGAGAGTCCATTTGTCTGGTTGTGATGCATAGCGCCCGTGTTGGCCTTTGTACCACAAGAGACCGTCTCTCCACCCCATCTCCTTCTGTTGCTCCTTAATCTCCTTCGTCATTTTCAGCTCGTTCGGTTCTTGTATAGCTGTATTAGCTCTTTGAACTCCGGATCGAGATCCTCTAGCTGCACTCCTATCCTCTCAGGGTTTTCGTCTAACTCCTCCTTGTTCTCCTGCGGGGGTTCCACATATGCTTCTTGCTTAATCTCTTCTTGTTTTATCTCCGCCTTCATATTCTCATATGCTTCATAGGACCACTCAGCATCCTCGAGGACATGCTGTACAACATATCCCATGATCCGGACCTTGCGGGCTATGACGTAGACCCGATCGGTTATATCGGACCCCTCTCGCCATCTGCATTGACTCGATATGATGCACTTCGTATGTGCAGTCTGGGGATAGATCCTCCATTTCTGCTTATGATACGAGAGCTGCCACTTCTGAGTGAAACTCTAGCCTGGAGAGGCTGTCAGCGACAACATTTCGCTTGCCGGGTAGATGGACCATTGTAAAATTGAAACATGACAAGAATGCCTGCCATCTCGCTAGACGGCCAGTCTGTTCATGATTCATCAGCCATAGTAAATTCTGGTGATCAGTCCTTACTATAAACTGAGGTCCACCCCATAAATACTCTCTCAACCGTTTGAGGGCCCAGACCACCGCCAGTGCCTCTCTCTGTCTCGTACAATAGTTTCGCTCCGCCGAGCACAACTTTTACTTATAAACATGATCGGGCGCAACTTTTTCTCCTCATCTTCCTCTTGTAAGACTGCGCCGATCGCGAACTTTGATGCGTCTGTGTCGACTACGAATTGCTTCGAAAAATCGGGCATCATCAGCACGAGTCCGCCATCCTTCGGATCTTTGTAGATGAGATCTTTGAGCGTGTTGTACGCTTCTAAGGCTTCATCATCCCACTTCTCAAAATAACCGAAGTCGATCATTCTTTCCAACTTAGCCCGAGTTGCACCCCAATTGGGTATGAACTGGCTGTAATATTGCGCCATCGCAAGAAATGAGTGCAGCTCTGTGCGATTCTTCGGCCTCTGCCGGCTCATGATCTCCTCCCTCTTCTCTTTGGATATCGAGACTCTATTGTAAGAGATTTCGTACCCCAAATATGTCACGCTTGTCTTTGCGAATTGACATTTCTTCAAATTACATTTCAGGCCAAATAGTTTGATACGCCTGAAAAGGTCTGTTAGATGGTCGATGTGCTCTTCCATCGTATTGGAGTACACGATAATGTCATCGATGTAACAAAATGCGTACTCTCCCGCCCTTCTGTCCTCTTCTCCTCATGAAACCTCCCTCTGTCTGGTCATCATATTTGCTACTCAGCATGCTTTGCATCGCTTTCTGAAAGAGTCCCGGGGCCTGTTTGAGTCCCATCGGAAGTACTTTCCACTGATATATCTCCATTCCTACTACAAATGCAGTCAGCCATCTGGACTTTTCATCCAGTGGAATTTGCCACAAGCCATTCTTCAGATCAATGACTGAGTATAGCTTGGCGTTCCGCAATACTTGCCTTCCTTCTTCAAGAGTAGGTAATGGATTTCGTCCCTCCTCTAAAATTTTATTGACGCGGGCATAGTTAACCGTTAAGCGCCATTCTCCTCCCGGTTTAGGCACCAGTCTCGGTTGGGAAACTATTCGAGATGTCGATCTCTCAATGAAATCCTCATCGAGTAACTGCCGTGCTTGTTCTTCTGCGATATTTGCTTCATGTATACTCAGATTTGCCCGTCGTGGCGCCGGTGAAGGCTCCCTCAGCACCTGGTATTTTACAAATAACCACGGTGAAGTCTTCCTGCTTGACACCTCCCGCTTGAGGAGGGTCAAAAATCATTTTGTTCGCCTTCAATCTCTCTTTCAAAACCTCTTTCTCCTTCTCCGTACCTGCTCCTCCTGCCAATTTCTCGTCTATCGCCGCCTTAAACTCCTCCTCTGACATTCTCTTTTGATGCTTGAGGGGTGCTCTGTCCTCCTCCAAGCCCAACTCTTCTTCTGATATATCGTCCATTCCCGTTTTTTCATATGTGGCAGTGTCTGGTTCGTCGTCCTCCGCCAGACCTACCAACATATCTATTAATCTCGCATATTGCAACGGAGCTTTTCGGGTGTAGAAACCATCGAAGCATGTGAATGCTTGAGGAATCAATTTCAACTTGTCCTGGTCTCTGAGCTTCCGCTTGTATGCACTGCTCTGCTCACGAGTCCCGAGACGACAAGCCACCACTAAGTGTTGCTTTCCGTGAGGGCACCGGTATCGGATGATCAATAAGCCGGTCCCGTATCTCCTGCGCCCATATCGCCTTCTCATTGTACGGGAGTATGACCGTATATGGTTTATTATTTTCAAAAAGAGTGCGCAGGCACTTTTTCACTTCTGTCAGTGAGCGCGGCCACGTAGGCTCGTCACCCCAGAATTCGGTAATAAAGCTTTTAATATCTTCTGCCGGGATATCAGGGAGTCGTCCCCTTCTCCTCGGTATAAACTCCTGTCTGTCCTTCTCTTCCACCTTTACGTGAAAGCAATACCCGTTGGTAATATATACATCGGCCCCTGCTCCTTCTTCAAATCTCGCCAACGATGGGCACATATATATAGGAGAGGAATGGAGAGGAGAGGAGGGGAGAGGAATGGAGAGGAGAGGAGAGGAGGGGAGGGAGAGGAGAGGAGTGGACAGAAGAGGAGGATCGCTATCATGGGTTCCTCATCGTCTTGTCGATTATTATCATCGCTGATATTGTCTTCATCTTCTTGTTCTCCTCTCCCCTCCTCTCCTCTCTTCCGCATATAATCTCCTCTTTCCTCTTTTCAATGAGATCGTCTATCGACTTTTTATCCCATTGTGTAGAGACTGTAGCCGTATAGACCTCCGCCTCTCTCTTGTCTGACAGGTTTGAACCATCTTTAGACACCGCGTCCGTTGGCATATATGCCTCATATGCGTGTGTAATGGCCACCTGTTTCCCTTCCGATGCTACACCTAGGTGTAGGGCCTCGTATGAGTCAATAGCATGGAGAGAGTCGACAGTATATTCTTCTCCTGGCTCTACGCCGTATATGACTCTTTTGGCGGCGCAATCAATCACTACGTTCATTGTCGCCAGTTGGTCGTACGACAAAAGAACAGATCCGTGGTATTCGGGGACAACGTAAAAGTCCACTCGATATACTCGTCCGGATTTCAATTTAAAATTTAAAGTGATGATGCCCGTTATATCCGTCCGACTACTAACTCCTTTCACTTGGCCGTCTCCTCCTTTGTAGGAATGTATGGAGGGGGGGGGGGGGTGCTCTCTATTTGTCTTGGTGGCTGTTGTGTCGTTGGACGCTCCCGTCCTCGTTGGGTATCTTTGGATCAGTGCGGGCGTTCGGGTCGCTGAGGGGTACCGTAGGTGACGTAATTTGGTGTGTCGGCACCGGAAGGTTGTCCTGTTGGGCCGCGTCCCGTTTATTGCCAGTGTTGGTGGTCGCACTGGTTTTTCCCATGTCTTGCGCCTTTCTTTTTCCTTTCGCTGATGGTCTCCTTCCCCGCATCAGAGTCATTCTCTCGGTGGATGCGTTTCTTGCGTTTGGCTCGTCCCATCAGGTATTGGTACAGTCGTTTCCTTTCCGATTGGAGGTCCGGTGGGATATGTTTAAGCTCTGTTGCCTTGGAGTCCCAGTCAGTCTGGTCAATACCCCCCATCTCAAGGCCCAGTGGGTTGCTTGCTGCTCGTGTCATGTGGAAGAGCGTATGGAGGCCACATATCCCAGATCCTTCCTCCTGTTCCGGGACGGGAACGTGGATGTACCCCGTGGTGGAATCTTGCTTAAGGAAGCTGACCTTGCGTAGGTTGTCGCTCCAGGCGTTGATCATCTTGGGGATGTCGAACTTCTGTCCCGCCGTGCAGGATGGGAGGGAGTCAAAGATGAGTGGCTTCGATCTGGTAGCCTGGTCGCCAAGCTTGAGGTCTTCCGGCCCACATAGTAACGCGTCCAGGACCTTGTCGTGTTAGAGTGACGGAGATCATCATGAAGAACCAGTGCATGTTTGCGACATTAACCGGTATGAGAAGATGATGGTAGCGTTGGTCGATGGGCTTATTTCCCAGGGCTCTGAGGAAGTAGTCGTCCTTGGTATGAAGATTCCAGGACAGGTTGGGGCCGATAATAAGGGCACCATGCATCCGTGCTTCCTCCTCAAGATCAGTGAGGCAGGCGTGAATGATGTCATCTGTGAGCAACCCATTGGGTTTCTTGACATCATTGAAGGCTAGGATCAACGTGGTGTTGTCTTCGCGTCTCCAGAAGGCCGCCTTCGGTGGTATTTGGTCCTCAAAGGTAATGGTGGCCTTCATGCAGGGGTCATGATGGCCCTGGATGAACTCGGGGGAGACGGTCGTGGCAGGGGCGTCAGAAGGCGGTTCTTTCCTTGCCCGTTTGTCAGTTAGCTTGCAAGTAGTATTGGCGCGGTCAGGGGTCGGTATTTCTTCGTCGTAGAGTCCGACTTCTCCGCTCTGGAAGGGCAGAAGAGGGGTCATGCCAAGACGGTAGGAGTCCACTGGTGAGGAATCGACCACTCAGAATGCCTTCCCAGGTCACATCGTCTGGGATGTCGTTAGCGTCAGTGTAGACCTTCAAAGGCGGTGTTGTTCCAGAACTGTGAGTGCCGATTCCTCCTCGGCCAACACGATGGTCCGCGTGGCTGGCTTCATGGCATCCGAGGATCATGAATTCCTGGTGTATGTTTGAGCTTCGGCTTTGTATCTTTCGCCAGGCAGGTAAGTGATCCATCGCTCCTAGGGCTGTTTCCGATCTATAGGTGCTCTGGGCATCCTGCTGGGTATGCCTGGCGGTGCGTTGCTTAGCTTCCTCGTTATCTTCCTCAATGGCCATAAGGCGGATCTCCTCTTCAGTTGGGATAGGTGGCTGCGTGACGACACGTTGCATGGTGACTTTCCAGCGTCGGCCAGGACCGTATATGATGGATCGTTCGGCTCTTTGTGCGTTCGTTCTCGCCAGGAACGTAACTTGGGCTGAGGCCAGGTCGGTCCACTTGGGAGAGGGGCTCGTTGAATCCGTAGGGCATACTCGGGTAACATTACCTATCAGGGTGGAGGCCTGGAGTATCAGGCGTCTTCTTTGTTGGTCGTCGGCAGGGGGGAGCACCGTGGGGGCCTCCCTTGCCCACCATAGGTCTGCACGTACGGTGCGGGTGTCTTCCGGAGCCCTCGAAATCACTCCTGCGACGAAATCCCATTCGAGGCGGAGATAAGGCTTCCTGAAGTCCATCGGCTAAAACATCCAATAGCATGGTAAAAGGGTCCAAGCATTTCCTCTTGTGCTCCCGAAGGCGCGACAGGGGATCGTCGTGGCGCGTGTTGGCGAACATTCCACGTTACCAGGGGTAGGCCAGACAGTGTGGGTACGCTTGTAGAGCACGATGAGCAGCAAAGAGGATGATCTTGCTGGGTGATAGGGGGGTGACCCTAACACAAACAAAACCAGACACATACTGTGTTGGTTGACTGCATAGAGTGTAGGAGAACAGAGAGACGACACAGAAATGCAAAGACAGGTGAACGATCTGTCTCACATATGTGTTTGTTGCTGACCTCTGATCTCCCACGTTCGTTGAGTAGTACCTTCCTTGTAAAAGGTGCTTTCAAATCGATCTGTCGACAGAGCACACAAAACTCGTGTGTGCAGTTTCCACTTGAAAGGAAAATTCGAATTGTGAGTTTGGATACAACCCCAAGGGATACTATCAAATACACAACGAACTCTTATTAAAAGACTCTATGGCTGCAAACAGCCCTAACTCCTAAGAGTAGGTGAAATACCAGTAAATAGCTGAGAGGTCACTTCGTTTATTTACGTTGATTTCTACTAGTTTGCAGACTTGGTTTGCAAAGTACGATCTTGGTTGAACGTAGATTGTAAGTTGGTGTTGGACGACACTTGAAGATGAATGTACAATGTGCACGGTACTTGAAGGAGGGCTTCAAGTTCAAGTTATTGGTGTTCAAGTGGAAGTCCGAGATTTTCATTTGGGAAATCATGAGTCTTTCTAAATATGATGTGAAACATAGATGTATACACATGTACAGCAAAAATAATTTTTCGGTTCTCTTGACTGTGTTCCCCAAAATTTACCGTAAATTGTGGTTTTTCGGGAAATCATGGGAAAAAGGCAATGGAGAAGGGAAAAGTGGCAATTGCTGTAAAAACTTTGATTAAATCGTTTGAAGTCATTCCTGGACGAAATCGAAAGCTAGCTAGTGAGGAGAATCTAATGGATCGGTCAAAAACAGTAGAATGTCAACGATAGTGGTTTTGGCAGGTCGTTAAAGTGCTCAGTCTGATATCATGCAAACTTTAACAATACATAATTCGCTGATTAAAATCAATTCTGTATTAAGACCGGAGGTCTAGCTTTACGAGCTCAAAGGAAAAGTAACAAAAGGAATTTAATAAACGATATTGAACACAACAGGTTCAAAGCTAACAGCCACTTCTGGAGTAGAAAGGGTTGTCAGAACTGAACCCAAACAACAAGCCAAAGGGAAAACACCGGTCAAGCCGGATGTCCCTTTGATCGGTTCATCTGACACGTTGCGTTACGTCCGTAACCTGCACAAATGCCAAAACATATCACCAAAACACAACCCATAAGTGCAATTTCCCTTATTTAGCCTTAAATATCCCAGTCACGGGAAAAAAAAGGCCAAATTTCACGGAATTTTCCGTGATTTTTATCCAAACTTCAAACGGATACTACAGGTGTTGTAGAAGGATCGGGTCAACGCTATCATACTAATGTGGGAGATTATTCCATATTAATGCTACACATTCGTGTAATCTGCATTTTAATAATCATCTCCACGCCGGTAAACGGTTAAGTGTAAAATCTAGGTTTTTAGGTCCTATGGGATTTAAACTTCCTAGCTTATCCTCCCATATTCCTTATCCTAATACATCACTAAAACCGGATATATTTATCAGAACCGGAAATGTAATAAGAATTCATCTTATAATACATTTAATAACAAGAACTTACTTCCCAGAGTAAATTCTCGTAAAGTCCCAATAGCGTAAAAACCATGTAGTATACCGTGGGTGTTACAATTCAGCAGCGCACTTAACTTTGCTTTTGAGGTTTAAAAAAACATATGTATTTAATGAACAGATAACTGCTACTAACGATATGAAGACTGAGGAATACCTAAAGTAGGGACTCCGAATCTCCAGACCCAGGATAACCGGCAGACCGGAACGGTTAGTATTGCCATTATACATCGGGTGGGCCGGCATAATACTATTATTAATAACTTGGTATTAATAATATTCAAAAAAAAATTAAGTAGTCCCAATAGCGTAAAAACCATGTAGTATACCGTGGGTGTTACATAGCACCCCTTCCCCCTCCTTCGAGATCGCTCGGATCTCAACTCTGGAGTAATACCCACGGAGACTACAACTCGTATAATCTCATAAGTACCGGCTTTTTGGGGAATCCTAGCCGATCAACCCCCATTCCAAGAGCGCCCTAGCTCGACTCCTGATCAAATCTTATCGAGAGCCATCCAACGAATTAAAGGCTTGTGCTTCTTGTGGGCTAAGTTACTAGACTCGCTAGACTTAATACTGCCCGAAGACCGTGAGGTGTGGCACTCGGCCATCTCCGTCTTCTTCCATACGCGCGCGATTTCCCGAAGTCACAGTCCCATAGTCTGTTTGACCATCATACAGACCCTGTCTAATCCGTCAAATGTGAATGGTGCCTTGGCCCCGGAGTCCGAATTCACCGACCCCCGCAAGTCCAAATCATAAAACGACGATGGTCTTTTTGCCGAGTTCAACTTTTGTACTGTGCCCATATAGTTTTAATGTTGAGTAGGACTCTCAGTACCATTTATCCAACACACGCCATGGTCTAGCGTGCGCCCAACTTCCCGACCCGAATTCCCTTTCCTTCTACATTCCTTGCATCCCGGATGCTACTTATCCCTTAAGGCTCGGATGCTTCTTCCCACGCACCGTTTCCGTCGCGTGTGCACCCCCCACCAGCCCCAAGTCAACCCCGCTCTCCTTGAGCATGTCCCACACCTTCTGTGGGATGTGTCCATCGTGCAACACAAAGGGGAAATCCAACACCCCCCTCGGCCAGGCCGATATGGTCCACGCCTTGTGATCCCTGTCCCCCTTACGAGTGGCCGGATCAATCTTGGCGTCCCATACCTCCCTATTAGCCGCATCCCACCATACCGGGACATACTCGCGGTACATCCGGTTTTCAACCGTATCCTTATCCCAAGACCGGTAAAACTGAAGCATAGGTGGAAGGTTTCTAAGCGCACTCCCTGACGATCGAGTCTTCCTCGAGTCCTTCACCAGCCCCACGACCTTCATCACAAAGAGAGTATCATTGTCCCCTCTTGCCACGAATCTAGTCGGGGGCCTGACCAGATAGAACTGATTCAGAACCCAGGTCATCCCCAGTGTCTTATTACCCTCCTTCCATAACTTGTGCTTGACGTCCACCTGCGAGGGCCCAACCGGCTCCTCCGGCCCCGTCTGCACTTCCAATCTTCTACGCTTCCTCGGTTTACTTCCCGGTTCCGAGTAGATCAGATCGTTATCTGCCGCTCTCTTCGCCGCCTCCGTGGGCGGTTTGCGACTCGTATCTGACCCCTTATCCACGGGCTTAGGCCCTTTGGAGCTGATCAGGCCATTACCCCTCTCGGGGGCTCGTGCCTTCATCTCCTCCGTCCGCTCATCGGGCTTCCCACCATCGGGTTCCTGATCTGTTCCCAGTTTAGGAGGGTCCTGAAACTCCCCCCTTTCCCTGACGAGCGCTTCCCTCAGCGTCTCGTTCTCCATTAGGAACGGATCGTACTTGATGAGGCGGCGAACATTAACAATCTTGTTCTCCCCTCTGCCTCTAATCCGATAGTTAAACGCACCGTCTGTTGTACCACCTGATAAGGCCCCTTCCAATGCACAAACATCTTCGAAGAGATGCCCTTAGGGACCTGTGGGTAGTATAACATGACAATCTCTCCTGGCTTATACGTCACCATAGACAAGTCCTGCTCCAAGGGTTCCTTGCTTAACTGACGGGTCTGTTCCGCCAACCTCGCCTGTCTGACCGCTTGCATGGCCTCCATGGACACACGCATGCGTACCCCCCAGAGTTTATCCTCATCCATGGCCAAACCAGGTCCATCCTGAAATACCAAGTGTTGAGGCATCACCGGCTCCTGACCGTACACTACTTGATATGGGGACCTACACTCCGCCCCCGCTCCCAGAGCCTTCGATGGCATCGCGTTCATCGCGAATACAAAACTCGGGACCACCTCTTTCCACAAGAGTTGACTTTTCTTGCAATAGGTCCTCAGAGCCGACTTGAGCGGTCTATGCACCCGCTCAATCTTGCCATTAGCCCTCGGATTGTACGGTGTAACGTACTGCCAGTGAACCCCATAGAACTTGGCGAGCCTTTCCATCAGCTCGTTATCAAAGGCTGGTCCTTTATCTGAGCAAATCGTCTTGGGGACCCCTACCACACATAGGATTCGATCGATCAGATCCCTGGCTGTCGTCTCGGCCGTCGTGTCAGGTACTGGTATCGCCCAGACATAATTGCTCGCCCTATCAATAACCGTCAACAAGAATTTATCCTTCGTTGGTCCCACCGGCGGCAACGGCCCCACGTGGTCTACATGCAGGAACTCAAAGAGCCTTTCCAGCAATGTAAATTTCTCAACCGGGATCTTACCCTCCACTGGGTGTTTCTTGTTGAGTTGACAGGTCGTACAGCCCTTGACCCTTGCCTTAATAAACTTATCCATCCCTTCCCACCAGAACCTCCTTTTGATAATCCACTGCGTCCTCTGCACCCCCGGGTGATTAACCAACGGGACCACGTGCGACGCTACGTAGATCATCTGCCTCAGTTTGGCCGGGACCCATAAAACCCACTTCTCCGGGTTCTTGGCCGTTTCGGCTGCCTTGCCTGTGTACCATAGGAGGCCATCCCGCCATGCCAGAGTTTTAAGCTGCGTCCGGATTCTTTCCGTCAGCAATAGCTCATCCTCCGCCAGAAAGTACTGGATCAAGTCCTTGTACTCCTCATCGGCCCTCTGGCACTGTCTCCATGCCTCCAGTGACGCAATACGCACTGTACCATCCTCTACCTGGATTCCCACTTTAGGCCTGGAATCCGGCCCCGACCCCTCAGCATCCCTTAGCGGTTCCATAGAAACCACCTCCGGCTCTGGAGCTGTTTCCACGCCCGGGTCTTCCAGGTAGGTTCGGATGGCCGGTGTCGCATGCGCCTGGCAACAGTAACACTCATACTCCGCCTTATCCTCATCCAGAATAGCGGCTTTATCAGCCTCGTATTCTTTCAGGCGTTGCACGGCCTCATCAACAAAATGCTCTCTACAGCACTCTGCTTGGCCAAGCTCCCGTTCCAACTGGGACAACATGACCTTCCTGTATTCCCCTTTCCTTGCCTCCCACACCCTAGGTTCCTTTCTGCTCGACTCCGGGTGTGCCTTATTGGCATAGAAGATCATGTTCGCCGGCAAGATATCCTTTTGATCCACTCTCAACGCCAAGTCCTCAAACTCGTCCATCTGCTGCATCGCAGCCAGACATACGGATGGCGTGGAGTAATTGACCCTTGACAAAGAGTCAGCCACAATATTCTTCTTGCCGGGAATGTACTTGACGGTGAAGTCATAACACGACAGTAGGGCCTGCCATCTGGCCAACCTGCCCGTGCAATCGTTCGTCATTAACCACATCAAGTTCTGGTGGTCCGTTCTTACCACGATATCCCGTGACCCCCACAAGTATTCCCTGAGTCTTATAAACGACCAAACCACTGCCAAGGCCTCCCTCTGCCTCGTACAGTAGTTCTGTTCCGCCTTATTGAGTTTCCGACTCAAATACATTATCGGCCGTAAGACCCCTCTATCATCGTACTGCTGTAGGACTGCCCCGACCGCGTACTTAGACGCGTCGGTGTCCAGCACATACTCTTTATCAACATCCGGCATCATCAAGATGCAATCCTTGTTAAACTTGGGATCACGAGTCAACATTTCCTTAATGAACTCGAACGTCTCCTCCTGTTTAGGCGTCCATTCCCTTACATCGCCTTTCAAGTACAGCTCCCTCAACGGCTTAACCGTATCCGACCATTTGGGAAAGAACTGATTGTAGTATTGCGCAAGCGCAATGAAGGAGAACAACTCCGACCGCGTCTGAGGCCGCTTAATGCCTTCCACAGCATCCCTTTTCTTAGCCGCAATCGCCACTGTCCCGTTCGAGATATCATATCCCAGGTATGTCACCTGTCGGGTGGCAAACTGGCACTTGTCCAAGTTCACCTTGAGACCAAACTCTCTCACCCGTCGGAAAACATCCTGGATGTGGGCTAAATGTTCCTCCATAGTATTGGAGTAGATGATAGTATCATCTATGTAACAGAAAGCGTAATCCTCCGCCTTCTGTCCATATTTCTCCATGAACCCACCTGCCCTTCCATCCTCAAAATTCCAACCCAGCATTTTCTGCGTAGCTGCCTGAAATATGCCCGGTGAGTTCCTCAGACCCTTTGGCAATACCTTCCATTGGTACAGCGTCACTCCTACGACAAACGCTGTCAGCCATCTGCTCTTCCTACTGAGCGGGATCTGCCAGAACCCATTTTTGAGGTCCAAGACTGAGTAGAATTTTGTGTGTTTCAACTTACGCATACAGTCATCGATCTTAGGCAGCGGATACCGCTCACCCTCGATGATCTTGTTAGCCCGATAGTAGTTCACGCAAAATCTAAGCGCCCCATCCGGCTTCGGAACCATGCGTACATGCGACGAAATCGGGGAGTCCGAAAACTCCGTGAAATCATCTGCCTGTAGCTCCTCCGCCTTTTCCTGGGCAATGCTCTCCTCCCTGCGGCCTAAGATAGACCTTCTAGAGGCATGCGTGATATTCATCCCCGGAATCTTCCTGAGATGTGCCTCAAAATGCTTGACCGTCCCCGGCTTAGGCGGATCAAAGATCTCCTTCTCCTTAGCCATCACCCCTTGAAGGTTTTTCAGATCTTCTTTATTCCCATTCCAATCCGCCCGCATTCGAGCCATTCTCTCATCCCATGACTGAGCGTTCTTCCGACTCCTAAGTTCGGGCGCCTCAGCCATGTCCGATCACGCATCCTCCACTAATCCATCCTCGGAGGGCATTTCCACCTCCTGCTGATGGTACTTGACTTCCGAAAACTCATCCCATTTTCCTAGGTTCGCCATCCGATCCAGGATAAACGCGTACTGGATAGGCGCCCTTTTGGTGTAAAACCCCGTGAAGCACGTGAACGCCTGTTCCCGTATCTTCTGAAGGTCACACCCCTTAAGTGAGTTCCGGTATGTCAGCCCCTGTTCCCTCGTGCCCAATCTACAAGCAATCACCAACTGTTGCTTTCTAGACGGCACCGGGATCGGGTGATCCATCATCCGGTCCAAAACCTCATCCGCCCATAACGCTTTCTCATGGAACGGTAAGATCATGGAAAACGGTTTGTCACCTTCGAAATATTTCGTAAGCAACTTTGCCGTCTCCCCGGAATTCCGTGGACAAAGAGGTTTGTCACCCCACATGTTTCCCACGAACTCACTGATCTCATCCTCCGTCCCTCCCGTTGAAACCCGCGTTTCCATCAGCGGTTCAAACAACTGTCTATTACCCTGTGATGCTTTCGCATGGAAGCAGTATCGGTTCTGAAGGAACACATAAGGCCCCTTTTATCAGCACCCAGCGTTTGACAATTATTACAGGGATTTCCAACCGGAGTACCGCGGGTTTGCGGGAAAGGTTGTGAAGGTTGTTCGATGTTGGGACAAGGCAACAGTGGAGGACTTAATTCAGGGCCGGTGTGCACAGATTATGGCCTGCACAATGAAAGAACAGAACATGGAGGTGGAAGCGGGGATGGATAGGTTCAGGGATGGCTTTGGTATAACCAACTGCACCTTAGCGTGCCGCGCAATTGCGTGTGGGTCCTTACCTTTAGTCGCCCCTGACTTGGTGTACGATACCGCATAAGTATCAACGTGAAAGAGAGGAACTTGCGTTCGCCCCCTCACCATATCCTCTGCGTCATCATCACTAATCCCATAGTGCACCAAGCCCGACCGGCAGTCAATCAATGTGTTCATCTTATTGAGCTGCTTGAACCCGATCAGCAATCCCCCTGAATATTCCGGGCAGACATAGAATTGGATGTTGAAGGACCTACCGGAGTAGAGTTCAATGGTTAAAACCATCGTCCCCGTCACCTCCGCCCTCGCTTTTCCATTAACACCTTCTATGCTCCCCTTCATAGGCAACATGTGTTTATCCAACCACGCCTTGTTTGCCGCAATGAAATTTGCGCCCGCGATATTAATGTTAGCCTGCGTATCATTGGCCAAATCGCATGCACTCTCCACGTCTACATAGTAAACTTGAGTAATGCATAACGCATGTTCCGGCATTTCAATAGCCTCAAGGCGTTCTTTTAAGTCGGACAAAAGAACAAAACTATTCTTTAAATCTTTCCGTATCGATACTCCACTTCTGATGAGCCCTTCACCAAAAGCAGTATTCTTCGACATACCGGCTTCTATTTCTTTCTTACCATCCGTCACCTTCAACCCGGGTTTCAACTTCCTTACCCCTTTAGGCACCGGCTTCGCCCCCCAATCGGGCTCCGGAATGAAAGAAACTTTTCTTTTCAACCTCAATGTCGGAACCGGTAAAAGATTCAAATTAGGTTGCGATCTATGCGGTACGATCGTAACAACGTGTTTATTTATAATATCAACTCGTCTGGCCTTCTCGGGCCCTACAGACTTATTAATACTTCCCCGCTTTGCACGTTCGATCGTCACCTGCATCACAGCACCATCCAAATCATGAGTAGAGTGATGACTCTTGAGAGAAGGGTTACCTGTGGGAACTGTTGTAACCTCCAGCTTCCCCGGTTCATTCATCTTCGCCATAATCATCCTTGGTGAACGTGTCGTCTCCTGCCACACGACAACATCCCCATCAGTAATGACTGACGATTCCCTACACCCCTCCCCCTTATCACCTCCCCCCTCAAGTATACCTGCTTGAGTTTCCACTTCTTTCTCTGGGGGAACCTCCCTTCATCCTCCTCCTCCTTCGAAGCCGCCGCCACTTCGGCCTTCTTGAGGGGTCCGCCCTTTTCCCGTTTACCCCCAAAGCGCTTCTTCCCCCTGAAGCCTCCTCCGCGGCCACGGCCTCCATATCCTCCACGGCCCCGCTTGCTTCCCCCTTGTCGCAAGGCGTCCACCGTGTGCTCATACTCGCGCAGCCGTGCTTTAACCAAAGTACGAACTGCCTTGTTATTGATGAAGAGCTGATCTCTGCTCCGGATAGCCCTGACAATGTCCCAAATGGACTTGCTGTTGTCAGAACTTTCGAGCTGCTCCTTTAGGATTTTCCAATCCGCTTCCTTTTCGGAGTGCATCCCCGGGCAGAAATCCCCCTTCTGCACTTGCCTCCCTTAAAGTAGTAGTCAAAGCATGGCTTACGACTACCCTTGTAAGAGGAACTGGAAGAACTAGCCCCTTTACTCTTCGAGCCTATCGCAGGGATATGCTCGTCGCTAGTTTCTTCCTCATCTTGCTCCTCCTCCTGTTGCTGGCGTCGGAGGGGTTTTCCATATCCCCCCCTCTGAACTTTAGGGATCCGTGAACGTCGTCCCTCAGTTCCCCCAACTGAACAGCCGCTGCCTGTCCCAACGATTGTTCCCCAAACCGATCTCTGGCAACTGCCACCAAAGCCTCTATCCCTCCCGCCGAGACCAACGTATCATCCCACGTTCTCACGGCCAGTAGGAAGTCCTTCCACATCAGCTTTGAGTTCTGGTACTGAGCCGCAAAGTTCAGCCAAGCAGGGGATGCCTCCGTCGTAAAGTCGGCATTGTCAGGGATCGAACTGGCCCATTTGTTATCAGGCCACCCTCTGTTTACGGCCCGATAAACAGTCGGATCATGCTGATTGATCCTCGCCATAATGTGACGAATGAGGCGTTTAAGGCTGATGAAAAAAGCATTGTCCGTCTTCAGCTTTTCCATCACCAACGCAAATGTCCCCCTCACCCTCACCGGCTTGGACTTAGTTGTCTTCAAAGCCTCTCCAACAACAGTGGAGATATGGCCCGTCAGCATGACTTCACTTGTCAGTTCCCAGTGACAACCGAATTCGACGAGCAAGTCAATGAGGGCGTGCATCATCGCATGCAGTTTCGACATTTTAATCGATCCCGTTTCTGCATAATGACCTCTCCTGTTGTGCCCTCGCCATCCCCTCGTTGATCTTCTCCAACGTAAAGTGCTCCATCAGATCCCCATCCGTGCACTGTCGGAGAATATCCATCAAGGTCATCGGCGATTCAAAAGTGCTCTCCGCCATTAACTTACAGAGCATATTGATCGCTTTCCGTAACCAAGACGAGTTCATAAACGGATGACAGTTTACTTGTAAAGTAAACCATATCGTCGGTTGTTGCTTACCCCGTGTCCCTGGGGCAAATGCAATCGGCGTAAACTTAGCCAGGAAGATCGGCATCCTCTTCCTCTCTTGATCATAACGTTGACCAGGATCAATGGGATCATCCTCATCCCTTTTCCTGATCTTCGCATATCTCAGTTCTCAGGTCGTAAACCTTTCCATACCGACCTCCAAGGCCTTCAAGACATTTATGAGATACATGAGATATCGATACAGGTTCTCATATGCCTGTTCCCTTGCCACCACCAAGATCACAGCATCTGCCGCCGTAGCAGTAGCTGTCGCGAGCTTGGTTGCTGCAAGTGCTGCATTGTCCGCCTCCCGCAGCAGATCTCGCAACATCCTTTCGGCATTGTTGCTTAACGCCGTAACTTCGACCATTTGCTCCAGTTTCCCCTGAAGCCTTCGATGTGGAGTACGTCGAAAGAGCCTTGAGTTCTCTTAGCCCAGATTTTCGTATCCTTCATCCATTTAGCCTCCTTCAACCTCCCCTTAGCATTATCCCAATTCGTAACTGCTTTGGCGAAGGTTTTGGCTACCAAGGGGTATACTTCATTTTTGAAATGATCCTGAGCCATGGTCGTTTCAAAAGTTTTCCCATGGAGAGGGTCCCTCCTCACCGCTCCATACCATTCCTCCTTCCAATCCTCCTTCGTTTCCTCCCCCGTCATTATGAACTTCAAATCAAATTGTTCGGAAGGAATGGGAGTCGGAAGGTATTCGAAATCCTCCTCTTCCATCCTTGGATGACCCAACATTTGAAGCTCATGGAGGTGCAAAGATATCAACATCCTTGTAACCATCCTCCGTACCTCCATGGGTGCCAAGGTTTTGATCCTCGGTGCTTTTGGTGAATAGTTGGTAAAAGCAAAAGTGGCTGCCGTCCACCCCCACTTTATCATACCAGCCTGTTCACTCTTTACCACATCCAGCACCTCCTTGTCCTTGGGTCTGTCTGGATACTTACTTGCCAAAGGGACAAAGTGTTCCAGAAACAGATGCTGATCATGGGGGTCTACTAAGTAGTCCGAAGCTACAAATAGTAGAAATTCCCCCCCAGCCTTTCCCACTAGCGACTGCGCAATTGGATCCGAGTATGGATCGTATGGCTTCGCTGCGGACATCTTTAACTTCAAAGTGACAAGGTCCAAGTTTCGAGATCAGGGTTCTTCCCTGTTTCTACGAAACCCTCCTTACCACCTTTTTTTTTTCCCTTGGTTAGAACAACAAAAAGCACGTCTCGACCAGCCAACAACAGTGACTGATTATCGAAGCAATGCCTGACATTCTCAACACGGCACAGTCAACAACAGTGACTGATTGCCTCTAATGAGTGAGTCGTTCCAGATTCCAAATTTGTACTTTCAGAGTTCGAAAAAGGCAAAGGGACTCCAAATGTATTAAGACCGGAGGTCTAGCCTTACGAGCTCAAAGGAAAAGTAACAAAAGGAATTTAATAAACGATATTGAACACAACAGGTTCAAAGCTAACAGCCACTTCTTAAGTAGAAAGGGTTGTCAGAACTGAACCCAAACAACAAGCCAAAGGGAAAACACCGGTCAAGCCGGATGTACCTTTGACCGGTTCATCTGACACGTTGCGTTACGTCCGTAACCTGCACAAATGCCAAAACATATCACCAAAACACAACCCATAAGTGCAATTTCCCTTATTTAGCCTTAAATATCCCAGTCACGGGAAAAAAAAGGCCAAATTTCACGGAATTTTCCGTGATTTTTATCCAAACTTCAAACGGATACTACAGGTGTTGTAGAAGGATCGGGTCAACGCTATCATACTAATGTGGGAGATTATTCCATATTAATGATACACATTCGTGTAATCTGCATTTTAATAATCATCTCCACGCCGGTAAACGGTTAAGTGTAAAATCTAGGTTTTTAGGTCCTATGGGATTTAAACTTCCTAGCTTATCCTCCCATATTCCTTATCCTAATACATCACTAAAACCGGATATATTTATCAGAACCGGAAATGTAATAAGAATTCATCTTATAATACATTTAATAACAAGAACTTACTTCCCAGAGTAAATTCTCGTAAAGTCCCAATAGCGTAAAAACCATGTAGTATACCGTGGGTGTTACAATTCAGCAGCGCACTTAACTTTGCTTTTGAGGTTTAAAAAAACATATGTATTTAATGAACAGATAACTGCTACTAACGATATGAAGACTGAGGAATACCTAAAGTAGGGACTCCGTAATCTCCAGACCCAGGATAACCGGCAGACCGGAACGGTTAGTATTGCCATTATATATCGGGTGGGCTGGCATAATACTATTATTAATAACTTGGTATTAATAATATTCAAAAAAAAATTAAGTGTATAAAAGGTTCGAAGTGTATAAAAAAGTTCGACGTGTATAAAAAGTTCGACCTGTATAAAAAAGTTCGATCTTGTATAAAACAGTTCGACCTGTATAAAACAGTCATTTCGACATGTATAAAACGCAGTTCGACGTCGAACGATTTATTACACGTTGAACTGTTTAATACATGTTAATTTTTTTCCAATCGTTTTTTAGTTTCCAACTTTTTTTAATTTTCAACTTTTTTTTAAATTTCTAACTTTTTTAGCATAATTTGAATGTCGTCAGTAATAATAAATCAAAATCCAATTTCTTTTTTACAGTTTTCATCTTTTTTCATACTTATAACGTTTTTTATATTTTAATAATGAAGGCCGAACGTTTGCTTTTCATATCAGTGTATATACTATATCGGTCCTAATATATGTACCCGTACAAATGAAAATAACTTCATTTTAATATTAATATTAATAAATAAACAAACTTCACTTTCAGAATTATTAATACCAGATTTATTAATATTAATATTAGTAAACAAACCGTCTTCACTTTCAGAATTATTTACACTCCACCCCCCCCCCCCTCTTTGACTTACAAAGGGATAGGGGGGGGGAGGGGGGGAAGAAAAAGAAAATGGAGGGAGAGAAAAGAAAGAAACGAAAAAGACAGGCAGAGAGAAAGAAAAGAAAGTAAAAAAGAAAAGAGAGAAAGGAAGGATTACCAAGGGGCAAGAGAAAAGAAAAAAGGCGCGGGGGGAGGGGGGGGGGGGAAGAAAGGAAAGAACTTGAAGAAATCCAAGAAAGAGAGAGAGAGAGAGAGAGAGAGAGAGAGAGAGAGAGAAAGAACTGACAAAGAAAAGAAAGGAAGGATTATCAAGTGTAAGGGCAATAAAAAGGAAAGAACTCAAGAGAGGGAGACTCGGAGAGAAAAGAAAACGAAAAAGAAAAGACAGGCAGAGGCAGAGAAAAAGAAAAAAAAGTAAAAAAGAAAGAAAAGAACCAAGAAAAAAAGAAAGAAAAGAGAGAAAGGAAGGATTACCAAGTGTAAGGGCAAGAGAAAGAGAAAAGACAAGAAAGAGAGAAAAGAAAAAAGGCGGAAAGAAAAGAGAAAAAAGGAAAGAAAAGAAAGGAGAGAAAAGAACAAAGAAAAGAAAAGAGAAGGATTACCAAGTGTAAGCGCAAGAGAAAGAGAAAGAAAAGAAAAAAGAAAAAAAGGAGGAAAGAAAAGAGAAAAGAAAAAAAGGAGGAAAGAAAAGAGAAAAGAAAGGAAAGAAAAGAAAGAAAGAAAGAAAGAAAGAGAGAGAGAGAGAGAAAGAGAGAAACTAAAGAGAAGAGAAGAAATAGAACAAAAAAAGAAAATAAAAAAGACAAGAGAGAAAACAGAGGAAGAAAGAAAGAAAAGAGAGAACAGAAAGAAAGAAAGGAAGGATTACAAAGTATGAGGGCAAGAGAAAGAAAGAAAGAAAGAAAGAAAAGAAAAGAAAAAAGAAAGAGAACAAAAAAGAGAGAAAACGAACGGAACGAAAAGAGTTCTGAAATTCAAAGAAGCAGATAGACTTTGTGAGTGTGTGTGTGTGTGAGAGAGAGAGAGAGAGAGACTATACGAGAAGGATAGAAAAGAAAAAAGAGAAAAAAGACAGGAAAGAAAAGAAAGGAGAGAAAAAAACAAAGAAAAGAAAAGAAGAAAGAAAGAAAAGAGAGAAGGATTACCAAGTGTAAGGGCAAGAGAAAGAGAAAAAGAAAAGAAAGAGAAAAGAAAAAAAGGCACGTCTGCTTCATCGTCTGTGGTAGGCGGCTCCTGCTCCAAGGCACGAACGCGCTTACCGCATACACTGACAGACATGACAGCAAGAAGGGCAGAGGCGAAGACGATCTGTGAGGCAGACTCACACAAAAACAATCGGTGAACGTGGGGAGGTGGACAGCAATGCCGCAAAACTCACATGGTCAACAATGTCACATAACACGCGAAAGTGGAGAAAACCACCTGATATTGCAGCAAAATACAACCCACCCACCAAACCAGAAAACAAACAGTGCAAACATCAGCAAGAAGCAACAATCCGCTGATCGCACAGCAGATTTTTTCCTACTCTACCTTGTCTCACGACAAACCAACCAGTCATTAGATGACAGGCCAAACTTTTTTTAAAAACGAGCCGTTGCCAGAATTAGTCAAGCGTCCCAGCCAGAAAGTCTTGAATTGCAACGCTGCCCCTCACCATGAAAATACTTACGGAAGGTAATGAGCGGAAGCGCCTTCTCGATGAAGAGCAGCAGTGCTCTGCAGAAGACCTTGGTAGAAGTAACACTATGATTCTTAATATTCTTTTTTCTTCTTCCTCCTGCCCTTGGTCACGTGCACGCAGAAGTACCACTAAAAAAATGTCATAAATGAATCTAGTGAATTACCTATGTATTCCCTAGAAAAGCATGCTGGCTGTCGGCAAACACTTTTATGCATAAAAGCTGTAACTGTGTAAGTGTGGGAAAGCTGTTGCCAAAAAAAAAAAAGGAAGAAAATTTTCTCCGAAAAAATCCAACCGAGGTCAACTAAATTTGTGATTTTTATGCATAAATGCTTTCTGCATTCCTTGAACTGACTCAGTGAATTAAATTCTGCTGCACTGACCATTTCCAGACAACTGAAACAGTAGCTTGAGAGTAGAAGATAACCCGTAGGAAGGCGACGACAAAGTCGTTGCCGCACTACGGGTTATCTTCTACTACGTACTAGTAGAAGATAACCCGCAGTGCGGCAACGACTTTGTCGTCGCTACGTAGTAGAAGATAACCCGTAGTGCGGCAACGACTTTGTCGTCGCCTTCCTACGGGTTGTAGATAACGAAATAATCCTTCCAGTAGTATCTTCCGCTAAATCAATACTAAGCCTCAAAACAGCAAAATAAAAAAGTGAAAATTTTGATGAATACAAGAAAGCAAAATAAAAAATCTTTCTTATTCTTCATTTCGCTTTTAAATAAAAGCAAGAAAAAGTTTAAATTTTCTTTTTAGGTTTTTTAATAAAAACAAAATCAATACAGACAACAATTAGCACTCAAAAGGCACTCCACAGAACACATCCGTTGTTTTTGACTACTTTAAAAACAACAACAAGGAAAAATAAACGACATAATAAGAAAACCCTTTCATTTAACAAAAAAGAGTTTAAAAAATTGGAGTAATCCAATTAATGGATTCTTCCTTATCCGCCACCTTTTTCATAATGGCGGAGAGAGAATTTCCTCCCTCTCTTGCCCAACTTCCCCAACCTTTAGAGAAACAAGAAGGTAAGTTTTCTTTTTTGGGTTTCTCATGGTTTTATCCAAAGGTACCCAACCGAATAGAAAATTCTCATTTCGTTCGCTTGGCCTGCGGGTATAGTACTTGACCCCGCTTTGGAAGGCAGTTAAACCATCCAAACTGAGACCAGCAAAACCAGCAGACACACGAACGAATTGAGCATCTTTCATTTCGGTTGGTTCTTTTTTTTCCCACTACTGCCCAAGGCTTCCAGAAAGGAGCGACACCTACAACCACATTCATTGTCGTAAAAAAAGAAACAATTAGAGTTAGGACTTACCCTCGATAGCGAGTTCGCCAAGTTGTTCGGCTACTTGGTTTGGCTCTCCCATACTCTACACACACAAAAAGTATGTGTAGTAAAAATTTCTTTGAATGAAGGTGGGGTTTAAACCCCTTGATTTTTAAAAAAACCAATTCGCACTAAGTCTTTTTATCGAGTTGCTATCTGCATTCTCGGTTCTATAGACTCTGTGCATATTTCTAGCGTTTTTACGATTAATATCTTAATTCACATATTCATTAATCCTATAACTAGAATATTCACTAATCCCATCACTAGAATATTTATTTAAAGAAGCATTAAACGACAAATGCTCTTTCTCAATTCCAGCGAGAAAAATATTCATGACAATGGCGGAAAGTTGGCCACGATTATCCTTTTTCCACTTATAAAAATTATCCCTTTCTTTGTTTATTTTTTTTCCAATTTCTTTTGTCTCAATCTAATAAGTCTATCATCCTCTACTTCATTATTTTCAATAGTCATACGTTCTAACATCTCATTGATAGCCTCAACCTTAATTAGGTCTGGCTGTTTCTTTTCAATGAAACGAAAGATTTCTTTATCCGCTTTCGAAATTCTTTCTTCGCAAGCGATTTTATCCTTATTCAGTCTATCCTTACAAGTTCTACGAAGTTCATATTCCTTCAACCAATCGGATTTAGTTTTGCTTCTGCTTGGAATTAAGTCCATGATTTTTTTTTTGGCGACACTGCGACAAAAAAGTGAAATTCTGTCGCAACCTCTGCGACACTGCGACACCGCCGTGTTTTGGTGTCGCATGGACATATTCGCGGAAATAGAATTTCTAGGATTTGATGTAACAAATAATAATTCAAATATTTTCTTTTTTAGCAATGTATTTGGTGATTCGTGTGTGGTAAAATGGTTAGGAAGCATGCATTTGAAAATTTGGTCGCCAGTTTAATTCTGGTTGATGATTTTACATACACCGCATCATCCTTTTTTTTTTTTTTTTTTTTTTTTTTTTTTTTTTTTTGCTTATAAATCTAATATTACCTTAGCCTTTTTTTTCTCGCTTTGAAGTTCTTATGTTCTCTGGTTGAATGTCCTCCCGTTTTAGCAGTTCTTTAGTCTTTTTTTCTTTAATAACTTCTTTAGTTTGCTCCTTCATATCTTTTTCTTCGTCAATCGGTTTAATAAAATCAGTTTTTAATAAATCTCTTGGACTTACTAACTCATCGTTATTTAATATTAACTTGAATCCAGACCGACCCTGGACTTTATAAATAATCTTGCTGAAAGTCTTACCACCTTTGTTTTCTTTTCTTACACTATCGCCAACATTGAATTCATCTATTAAATGATCACGAGTTATTTTCTGGGTATTTTTGTCTCTCCCAAAAAATACTTCCGCCGGTTTAGCCTGAATTCCTCTATGAACTTTATGATTATAAGCATCTACTAAGTCCTGAATATAACTAACCCAATCAAAATTACGACTGGTTTCAAATAAAAGGTCAAGCCATCTCCTTATAGTTCTTATAACTATATCAACAACCGCAAGTGCTCTATGGTCGCCGACTTCAACGACATCGTGTTTAATTCCATTTTCAATAAAATATTCGCGTGTCGCTCCTTTATATTCGCCCCCGCTGTCAGTAGTAATTGATTTCGGTTTATATTTGATTGATTTCAAAGCATAATAAACTTCTTTTGCTGTTTTATTTTTTAGTGGAATGATTATCAAATATCGGGAATGACAATCAATCCAAACAAGCATCCAAGCATAGCCCTTATTTCCTTTCTTATCTTTTATCTTACTCATATCTGCTAAGTCAAGAAAGACTTGGTCTAATGGTTTATCAACCCATATCGTGTTCCATATTTTCGGGTTCTTTTCTGGTGGTGAATTTCGAGTGCTTCTTCTTCTTTTGTTTTAACTACTTCCCCCGTAGGTGTGCCTCCTGTATTAATAATTATATGTTTATTGTCCATTTATACAAAATATGAAAATATTTTTAATACATATAATGCCGACCGTAAAAGTCCTGAGAAAAGTATTAGGCGAAGAAAAACGGAGACGATGTCCGAAAATTAGCAAATTAAAAAAGGCTGAACTGCTTAAATTAATGGAACATTATGGAACGATGGTATCGGAAAAGAAAAAATTTAAGAAAACTACGAAACCACCACCTAAGTTTAAACCTTCGGAAAAAAAACAAACTTCCATTAAGCCAACCAGCGACATTTCATTAAGTGGAGATACAATGAGAGAGATAGAAAAATTAAATGAAGATTTAAGAAAATTTAGAAGCGATATTCGTGCTATCCCTCGTTATGGAAAAATAAGAAAGGGAACAAAGAAGGAAACTTTTGCAGAAATTGAAAATATTATAAATAGTTTTAATAAAAGGCGAAATGACCTAGCAGACAATATTAAAGAGTTTCAAAAACAGGATGAAAGGTATTTGGAAGAGATTTATTACACTTTTATAGATGTATCTATGATTAACAATCAATTAAAAACCATACTTAAAAATTATAAAAAAGATGAGTGGGATTAAAACTTTAAAAACACCCTATCTATCTCGTTATTTTTTTCTTTCTTAGCTGGTCCAGAAGATTGATTATATACTTTCACACTTACACTACTAGGCTTCTTTCCTTTCCCCTTCTTTGGTTTTGGCGCTTCTTCTTCACTTTCGCTTTCGCTTTCACTTTCTTCACCCTCCTCAGGCTCTTGTTTCTTATTCTTCTTCAATTTGTTTTATTCTCTCTTCCATATCATCGTCTTCTTGCTTTACAGCATTTCGGTATTGTGCCAAAACATTTTTAGCATGTTCCATCTTTCGTTGTTTCGCTTACTCTAAAATATTATATACTAAGATTATTATATTTTAGTATTTTTTTTAATAATTAGTAATTATTTAATTAATATACATGGGTAGCCAATATAAGTCGCTCTTAGGCTTGTCTGAAATCGCCACAGACCCTATGAATCGCAAACTTAGACTTAACTAACACGAACATAGTGGGCTTAAACACAGACAGAGTGCCAGAAGATGCCGAACCAATAAATCTTTATTAACTGACGGCCGATTTGATACACGACTGGCTTTAAAATCAACAACTGACCTAAAAGAAGGACTTAATTATTATTGGACTGATAACCGCTTTGACACACGTCTCGCTTTAAAATCAACATCAGACATCAAAGAAGGAAAAAATTTATACTGTACAGAGCAACGAGTAAGGGATAATGACGAGATTAAAGCCTCAACTCAACACCGCTCTAATACTTCCCATCCGCACCAAACCAGCCTTTATAATTTGATAGACACAAACATATCTGCACCATTGGTCAGTCAATACTTAACATATAATGATGTAGATGGTAAATGGAAGAATACCGCACTCGGTTCAATTGACACACTTTCTGATGTAGTCATAACCGCACCAATAGCCACTAATAGTTGTCTCACATATAATTCAATAAACTGGGTAAATAAAACGTTTCCAATAAATGTTGATGAATTCGGCAATATTAATATGGGAGGGTATTTGAATATGACAGGAGTAAATTTACTAAATACAGAAGATGTTGATGAATGGATATTTGAGCATAATGATAATAATAATAAAGTTTCAGCAGGTGGAAGTATAGATAGCCACAGCGATGTGACAATAACAGGCTTCCCAGCAGATAATCAATTACTCACTTATAGCACAGGACAATGAAGTTCACCCTTTCTGAGATTAGATGGCACTGCCAGCATGACGGGAGGAATAAATATGAACAGCCACAACATTACAAATGTAAACCAACTAAATGGTAGGGCTATCGCAACTTGGTTATCAGAGCACGACTCCAACAACGCGAAAGTGTCGGCAAGTGGAAGTATTGATACACATAGCGATGTGATTATAACAACAGCAACAGATAATCAACTGCTTATTTATAGCACAGGGCAATGGCGAAATGTGGCATCGCCCTTTCTTAGATTAGACGGCACCGCCAGGATGACAGGTGCATTAAATATGGGTGGTTATGCTATTTCAGGTGCTTCTACATATAATGGAATTATTCTCGCCACTCTTGCAGTTGATGGTTCGGTGGTTAAACTAACAGGAGACCAAACCATAGCAGGAACCAAAACATTTAGCAACATAATAAATGCTAGTGCGGGTATTGATATGAAAAGCCAAAGCATAACAAATGTTAATCTTGTTGATGGTGTGGATGTTTCTGTTCTTGATACTTCTGTGGTTAAATTAACAGGAGACCAAACCATAGCAGGCAATAAAAAATTTACATCAGTTTTAGAAGTAAGCGGTTCATCAAATCCTGCTTCTTTTGACTGCATCGGCATCGCCTTTGATGCAAGAATAGGAATGATTGCAGCGCAGAAAATAGCAACAGCGACCTTTTATCCGATACAAATAACTGGTTCGTATGTAGAGTTATATTCAGGTAATACTTTAATTATAACTGCAACTGGAACAACATTAAGTTTGAACAACAACAGAATAACAAACTTAGCCACACCATCAGCAACAACGGACGGAGCAAACAAAAGTTATGTGGATACATTAGAAATACAAAATGTAAAACTAACAGGAGACCAAACCATAACAGGAAGTAAAACATTTAATGGGGCAAGCACTACGATAAAATATCTAACTTTAACACAAACGGCTGATTTTAATAATCAAGTTATCGTTAATGGTGGAAATATAACATATAATGGGGCGAGGATATTAAACCAAAATGGAGGAGATATATTCTTGTCACAGACATCAGGTGATTATCAATATTTCGTATTTACTCTAAACACTGCTACAAGTGGAACCGCGAACCAAAGAGGTTATGTATTCACGAATGTAGCATTTGATGTAAAAGGAGCAGGTCTTTATATTTCAAAACTTTTGGATAATAAAAGTGCTTCATCTGACATCGTCCGTTTTAACAACGCTGGTGGTATGCGGTTTATGGGGACTTAGATATGAACTCAACCAACATAACAAGTGCTGGAACAATAACGGGAACATCAATCACGTCAACTGCTGGCATGACTACAACATCATTAACGGCAAGTGATAAAATAACAACAGCAACAGGCAAACCAATAATTATAGGAAACACAACAAAAGTAATAGGTACGACAGCGGGTTTAGAATCGTATGGGACTTTTAATAATAATACTGCTGGAGCACATGTACAAGCGATTACAACAGAAGATATATATCCTACATTTGGACTATTTAATTTAGGACATAATGGCATAAATATGGGTTTTGATGCTTATTTAGATGGCGCGGGATGGAAATCAAGTTATGCGAGTTCAAACTTTTTAATTAATAAATTTTCCAACAAACTTAGATTTTTGTGTGATAGTGGGAAAAGTGCTGGAGCAGCTGTTCCTTGGTCTGTGGCTCTTGAACTTGATACAGCAGGCTTATTAAACAACAAAGGCAATAACGGCGAGTGGGATGATAACGGCAAATGCGGGGATATCAACAACAACATTAACAGCAAGTGGATTAATAACGGCGAATGCGGGAATTACATATTCTGGGGTGCTAACGACCACAACTAATAATGGAGCGAAAATAGGAATTCGAGGACAAACAGACGGGACGAATGCGAGAGGAATATTTGTATGGGATACTGCTGATCCAAACTGGGGGATTTATATGTCTCAGTCTGGAGCAAATAAAGCATTAAATGGAGGAACAGCACCAGCAGGAGGAGTAGGCGGAGGATTAACTTCTTATGCTTTTAGATTTAGAGTGAATAATTCTTCAACGAGTGGGTTCATATGGGAGAATAGTTCAAATACTGCTTTAATGTCTTTGAAAGCAAGCGATGGACAATTATGGGTATTGTCTAATCCAATTCAATATTCAGACAGGAGAAAAAAAGAAGATATAAAGGAATGCTTAGGCTTAGATTTTATTAATAAGTTAAATCCAGTCTGCTATCGTATGATTGATGATTTAAAAAAATGGAGGACTGGCTTAATAGCACAAGAATTAGAGGACATACTAACAGAAATGAATATGCTGGATTTTGGCGGTTTTATAAAAGAAACAATTATGGTTCCGTGTCCAAAGCAAAGAAAATAATGCGAATTGAAAGGTGTGAGTGTTAATCCAGAAGATGTTAAATGTGTTGATAGTGGTGATGTCGGTTATGGTATAGGTTATTCCGAGTTTATCGCCCCGTTAATTAAAGCGGTTCAACAATTATCAGAAAAGGTAGTTTATTTAGAAAAAGAAAATAAAACTTTACTTAATATACTACAAGACCAAACCAACCAATTAGCAGAAATACGAGCAGTCGTTTTCCCTAATGTCTAATAATACAACTAGACTTCACAGACCACCGCCTATTATGGATATGGATGGCGAACTAACTCCCGAATTAAAGTCTCGTGTTCTTGAAGTAGAACTAAAGACTGAGGAAAAAAAGTAGAGCACGAATTGGAAGATAACTGGAATTGTTGTTGTATAAAAAACAGGCCGACCGACAGCCGACTTATTAAGTACTTATTTCAAATGGGTATCATTGTTGCCATTATAACCCTTTGTATCGTGAGGCTATCTGAAAAGAACTTACCTTTTGAGGTTGCTAACAATGTCGAAATTTTAACACTATTGATTGGGATAATATGCCTTCCGTCGCCTTCTAGTTCAAAGAAATGAACATTCGTATTAGTGTATTTTATTCCAAGAACTATCGCCTGCACAGATTAACGGCAGGGCTTCATCAAAACTATCACACCAATCACTGAAAGGTTTATACAGGCATTTATACTTAGTTTCAATACCTTGCTTTATACAATAAGCACAACTCTCATACTTTCTTTCGCTTACCCGTGAGTAAAAGTCTCAGGCTGACCGCGAAAATATTTTTGTTATTAAAAAGTTTATCATCAGTAATATAATCATGGCTACTGAATATAAATACCAAAAGATTATTTTTCTGAGCAATGATTTTGTGGGGAGCAAAACATTTAATAAAAATATTCAAATGTCATTCACACCAACCAGAATGAATGTAAAATTTATTCATTATATGAACGACCAGACGGAAACCAAAACCAGAATTCTTTATATGGACAGAATTGGAATTATCGGAACATTCTCTGATAGTAATGTAGCAAATATTTCAAACCTCAGTTATAATTTGGGTGTCGTTGGATGGTCTGACGGGCAATATACATTTAAAGTCCTTGAAACTGACAGCGGAAATATTGATACAGGAAATTTAGCGGGAAGAATTGTTGTGTGTTTAGAGTTTTTGGTTTAGAATATAGGATGCAGAAAATAAACAATGTCAAGGTGAAACCAGTGAAGCAGGGTGGAAGCGGAGACAAAAAGCAAAAGGTTATAAATTATTCAATGAGCCGTATGCAAATATATTTCTACTCGCCCGTAAGAAAAGTGGAAAAACGACCGCACTCTTTAAAATACTGAAACGGACGACAGACAGAAAGACCCGTATTGTCATTATCGCTTCAACAATTCACAAGGACTACATTTATAAAGCGATGGTTATGCACTTTAAGAACAGAGGCAACCCAATGGCAATATATACCTTTCTTAAATCAGATGGTGTAAATGTCATTGATTATGAGTTAGATAAATTAAACAGACATGACGAAGAACAAGAAGGTGAAATTAAACAGGATGATAAAGAACCGATGGAAAAACCACAATTTTTATACTTTGAAAAAGAAAAGAAACAGATAAAGGAGGTACCAAAAGAAAGGCAGAGCAAGTATATTTCGCCAGAGGTTGTTTTTGTTTTGGACGATTTAGAAAGTGGATTAAGAGACAAGTCCGTAAGCGATTTGTTAAAAAAGAACAGACACTATAAAAGTAAGGTGATTATGTCAAGCCAGTATCTGAATGACCTACGACCAGAAGCAATTAAGCAGTTAGATTATTTATTCATCTTTCCAGGACAATGTCAGGACAAAATTGAACTCGTGTATAAACATCTTGATTTATCTTTTGATTTTGATTACTTTATGGAAAAGTATCACGAAGCAACAAAGGAACGATTTAATTTTCCTTATGTTTCAAGTGTCGATGATGAGTTACGGAAGAATTTCAACTATCGCTTGCGCTTATGATATTTATCAACTACACTCTCATTCGTTTCACTCATTCTCGTTTGTTGATAAACATCGTGAAAAAAAAACGATGTTTTAGAATAAGCGAGAAATCTGGCGATTAGCCAGATAGAGGCGCAATTCTAAAATATCATAGACTAAAATAAAAAAATTTGTAAATAATTATTTTTTTTCATAGTATAATGGTAGTAAAACCAACTCGTGTTGAAGTCATTCCAACAATCTGCAAACGAACAATTAACTCAAGCACCAATATGGCAGGATGTAAAAAGAAAACTGGACGGAGAAGAAGCAAGGAGGTAAGGGACAGGCTGGCGGTAAAATTAACTGGCAAAAAGTGGGGGAAACTGCCTTGGCTGTAAATAAATTTCTCCGCGATAACAAAGTAATCTCTAGAACTGCTGGAGCCTTAAGCAGCATTGGAGTGCCTTATGCGGGGTCTGCCCAAGCCACCGCTTCAAAACTTGGTTATGGTAAGCAGAGAGGACGAGGGGCACTTAAGTTTTAAAGATATTTTGTTTAAAATTATGTATAAATATTTTTTTGTTAATATAATATCTTTGTTTTCAATATTCAAAACAAAAACAATGGTTGCTAAGACTAAGAATGTGAAAAGGGCGAAAGTCCGTCCACCGCGGGTTTATAGAAATAAAAGCGGGAGGCCGTATATTATCCAGAAGGGTAAAAAATATTATCTTAATTTCGGTAAGAAAACAAATGATATGAGCACACTTCAAATGGTTAAACAGGCGATTGAAAAGAGAAAGGAAGGAAAGCCAAAGGATACTTTTCCATTGGGTAAGTATAAAGGTAAGAAAATTCAAGATGTAGCGGTTATTGATAAGTCATGTCTTGAACGGGTTATGAAACAGCCGTGGTTTGAGAAATTTACAGACATTAAAAGTGAAGTAAAAAAATATTTATAATTGATATTTTACTCATCGCCATCGCTTTCCCCCCCCCCCCCCCCCCCTTTTTTTTTTTTTTTTTTTTGTTGCTTTTTTACTCCATCCATCCATCCACATCACTGGTCTTCAATAAAATTAACAATAACACTCACATTTCCTCCATTATTAATAGTTGATACAGACTTTTGTAAAAAATGTTAGATTTTCGCCAGGAGCGAGTTGTATGTCGTAAGTTCGCAGGTCAATAAGTTGGCTAGAAGTAGCATTAACATAAAGTTTAACAATGACGTCCGTCACAACAGCAGCACCCCAAGCACCACTGAAAGCCCAATTCTAACCATAAAAAATAAGGAAACTTTTAATGGTGTTGCGACCAATTATTCAATCGTTTGTCCAACTCTAGTGAGCATATCAAACGAAGATAACAAGGTTAACATAGTGCGAATTGTGAAAACGAGTGGAGAACTTACGGCTGAGAACTTTGCTGATATTGATGCCAAAAATTCAATCGTATCAAAGGACAACAGTGCTTGCTTTTTTTCCTCCTTCCGCTTCGTTTGATATGCTTGAGTTAATTGTGTTGGTGCCTTCAACAAACAAACCAACACTAGCAGTTTTTAGAATTTGGACACCATTACCAACACCAGCATTATATATACCAGCGGAAAAGGGTAAAGTTGTATTCCGCAGACTAACTCCCGTATGAGAGTTCGCATACTTGATAGTGTGTATTAATTGAAATTCGCCAGTCTCTGGGTTCTCAATTGAAAACTTAATAGCACCAAAGCCTAAGTATTGAAATTGAATTTGAAATACATTTCCCTTCGTCCAATCCATGTTAGGCATATCTCCTGTTCCATCACACGGGTCATCCCATTCTTCTTGATTTATGAATGTGTCAACTCCTGCTATAGAATGAAGAATGTTCATTCCTTCATCGTTCTGTTTCCAAAAATAGAAACCGTTGTTGGCATCGCTTTCACCTATTCCAATATAATTATGAACGATAGTCTTTGGTTTCATCTGTTTCCCATAAGGCAGTAAAGCGACACAGGACACCCATACCCGTTCTGTATTTTATTCTTTTTTTGCTCATCAATATCGCAGTAGCATAGTCTTTCCTTCTGTTTCTAATTTAGCCATATTCGTATTAAATGAAACGGTCGCCTTCGTTTCCGTTAATGTCCATATCCGTGTATTAACTGTGTATGGAAAGATTTCCTGTAATACTGGTGTTAATGAACTGGTTAATGATTCACCAAAGGCGGTTTTCATATTATTTGTTTCAATGTGCCCGTCATATCCGACTTTGACATTTATAAATTCGCCGTCAGGATTTTCTGCGATTAAGTTTCTTTGGTGTGAAGTCATTGTTTGTATATTATATAAAAAAATATTTTTTATTTTTATTTTTATTATTATTTTTCTTTCTCTTTTTTGAGTTTGTAAGTGGTTTTTCAAAATGCACTTACGACATCAAAATTTCAATCCCCTTCACAAGCACACTTCGCTGAAGAATGGAGAAAGTGTAATGGTTATGATTATATTTGCTGCAGTAGTGCCGACAAATTCCCATCGTCGCTCTGTATCAAGGCTCAAACCGCTTACTTCATAGCCGTCAGTATCCTTATCACATAGAGGGCGGTTATTGTCCCAAGTATCTACGTGGAAACAGTTATAATGATAGACATCGCTGTTTAGGATAGCACTTCCCTTCAATTTATCCTTCAAAATCATATAGTCCTCATTTTCCTTAACATCGATATCAAATTGTTGAAGTCGCGAGCCGTCAAGGGTTGTATAATATTTAACAACCTTAGCACCCGCTCTGTTATCATTGTCGAAAGCAGTATTTTTATTTTCATCGTTGTGGAATGCGGAAGTATAAATTCTTCTAATTCTCTCACCCTGTGAGCGGTTCATTTTTACTACGAAATTTTGACTTTCTGTTGAGAGGGTTCTGCTTCCAAGAGATAGGATATTCAATCTTAAATGGAAACCCTTCTCCAGCAATCTTCTGTTGCACACCAAGGACGACATTTGGATCAGTCTCTACGGCAAGAAACAGATTCAAGTTGAAATAGTAGCACCAACAGCCACCTGTGCAGCACCAGTAGAAATACTGCTTGCATCAGTTCCGTAGAAAGTAGAGCGGTTAATGCCCTCCCAGACAATCCTCAGATCTAAAATTTCATTAAAACCGATAGTCTTATCTAATTCAAAAATAGTTCCAAAAATCATAACCAATGGAAGTTTAACTTTAATGACAGGGGTATCCGATCCATTACCGCCTCCTTCAAAATACTTAGCCTCCTCATACTCAACATTTACAAGACTATAGGTTCCACCACCACTTGCAGCAGTTGCTGTATCATTATGACGGCGAGCAGCGACAAGTGGCACATCAAAGTATGCTAGAAGAGCATCCCTAACATGATCTGAGTCTGCAGCATCAACAAGTGTTTTTCTCTCTGCTCTAGTTCCGACATCAATCTTTCCTGCATTACACGTTTGAAGCATAGCCCCGCTAGATACACCCGCCCCGTGGTTTTCAAGCGACATAAACTTCTCATAACTGATTTCAGGCTTCCAAATCATTTTAGTCTAATTACCCACATGTTGAAGATTACACAAATACTGCCCGCTTCGGCTTCGGAGTTCAATTCTTTGTATCATTGGCAAGCAATCCATAAACAGACGATTGTAGCCAGCAGAAGCATCAGGAGTGTAAGTAAATCGCAAGACACTACGGGCTAGGTTCAGGGGGCGGGTAGGGATTTCAAATGTGCTTTCATTACCTCCAGCAGTTGTAATTTTAACATCAGCCGACCCTTCACGGCTGGTAAGTTTGTTCAACTCATACTTACCCGTGAGCAGTTCCTTAGTCTGATGGACTAGTTCTCCTCCGTATTGGACAGGCATTTTTTCTTTTTTGAAATAGTGTAAATTAACTAATTCACAAGAATATATTTATAGAAAAAAAATAATTTTAAAATAATTTAATCTACCTAGCCTTTAACAAATTGAAGAATGAATTAAATAAACTAAAATAATTAGTTTCACGATAAACTAATAAAGTCATAACGACTCCCAAACCATTAAGATTAATCGCTTGGTCGTTTTCGTCCGTCAAGTAAAACCTGAATACATTATTTGAACTTGCTGATAATGTTTTCCCGTATTCGCTTCCAGAGCCGTCATAGATGACAGACCCGAAAAGAATTTCGTTGGCAGTGTCTATTTCTTGTAACACGTGATTATCTCCTTCATTTACCAAATTCGATTGAAAATATAAAGTTTTTTCACCAGTTAGAACAATTACATTTGGTGATTTAATAAAATTATTGGAGAAGAAATATGTTGAATTTCTATCAAACCCCATAACCTCGTGAATACGGGTATCACCATCAAATATAAACTGCGGTTGAATTGCTTTATTCTCTGACACACTAAATGTTAATTTTCCATCTTCTGGTTCTATGTTGGTATTGTTGCTTGAGACAACATAAGTATAATTATTTGGGTTGTCTGTCGTCAGTATCTCAGATAACTTATTTTTTAAGTTGTTCATTGTGTCGTTACCCTCAGGTATCGTAATTAAAGCCTCATGCCCGTCTTCGGATGATGTAAAAGTATTGTAAGGACTGGCGACTGAATAATAAGAGTTTGGAACATAGATATGAAGAATTTTACAATGTGTGGGATTGTCTAGCCCCTTCATATTGACTTCCTGTGTAAAGTCTGAGTCAGTGCCGGTTATCCTATTTTTGCTATTTATGTAATAGATACTACTCGACCTACCCCCTTTGTAATCAATTGATATTCAAAACTCCGCACTTTCGTCTTCGACTTTCGTGCTGTTTTTAAATATCGTTTCCTATATTATTAAATATATTATTTTTTACGATGTTTATGAATGATATTTTAGAATCTCGCTTCTATCTGGCTAATCGCCAGATTTCTCGCTTATTCTAAAACATCGATGTTCATCAACAAACGAGAATGAGTGAAACGAATGAGAGTGTTGATAAATGTCAGCGAATGAAAGCGATGCTCATAAAAAGGTGTCAAAACCATACACATTCTGTGCTTTTAATTTTTCCGCTTCTTCTTCTTTTAAGTCTGTATAGCCACTGGCGAATTTAAATCGCACTCCTTTCGCCCGCTCCATTAAAAAACGCATAGCAAACCATCCACATGTGTCTGAGGTGTCTTTATCCGTTCAATATTTCTTACATGGCTTTGAATGCTGTCTGTATCCGTATAATAATAATCTTTGTCTGGGTCATTGTCTGGATTGGCCTCCGTCATATACTTATACATAATTCGTCTGCTGTATGCTAATATGAAGGCTCCATATTGTGTTGGTTTTGTAATTTTTTCTTCTATCAATTGTTCGTCGCGGGGGGTTCTTGTAATGAGCCATAATTCGCCATTCGCCTCATCAAATTTCTCAATATCGGTTATCACGTGTTTAGCCCAGAATTTCCAGTATTCGTGATTTTTAGAAACATATTTACTCACTGAGTTTATCGGTCTTTGAATTGTCTTCCCGTATAAAGCATTCATAAACAACTTCGCTCATAGATATTGTGGAGTTCCTTTCTTTGAGTTTTCTTTTTTCTTGAATAATTCCAAAATGTAGTCTTTAAATACTGGTTCGGCTCCCTCTGTGTAATATCCACGATTGATTTTGACCTCGTATCCAAGTACTAACATATCTTCAATATCAACACTTGTGAGCATTTGGTCTTTCATATCCCTTAATTCCCACTTTAAACAACCTTTGCTATCACGGAATGGCACTCGCGGGTGTAAAAGGTTTTTTGGTGATATGTAATCAACATTCCATATACCTAATTTACCCAACATTTTTTCTGTTGGTTTGTTGTGTTCTAATATTTCGCCCGTCATAAATAATTCAAGGATTGCAGTTGGATAAAGTGAGACTACATCCGCATCAATGAGATAATCAACAATTTCTTCAAAACTTATTTCGCAGTTTAAATATTTTTCATATTGTTTTGAAATAAATCTTCGTTTGCTCGGATAAGTTCTGGCTCCATACACCGCTTTTCTAAAGTCTCTTTCTTGTTTTAATTTTGGAAGATAGATTTTGTATTTTTTGCTAATTTTCTTTTTCCATAAATTGAATGTAAGAGACGAAGTAGAGATAAACTTTGTTATATTAGTTTTATGTTCGTTGAATGTCTGCTTATTGAGTGTGTCGTGTAATTCCTTTAGCCCAATTACATCCTTATCTAAATACACTAAACATTCTTTTTGGTTTCCTCGTCCATCTCTTCCCATCGCTTCGCTTTGCTATGGTCAAAATCTCCTTTCAAAACATTACAACCCAATTTCAAGGTTCTTTTTAAGGCAACCCTCAGTGTGCTTACACATATCCCAAAATTTTATGTTTTTGTATTCCAAGGAGATAATAGCCCCTTATTAATCAATGGAGTATCTTTTATTTTTCTGTTGATAAATTCTTTTTGAAGGAAGTAGTGGTCAAACTTACTACCATTAAAAGCATTAACGTATAATGTCGCTTCTGGATTTTTGTTTTTTAATTCTTCCGCATATTGAAAGATAATATCTATTAATTTTGAAATACAATCATCACCAGCGACTTATTTAAAACCAATATCTGCAATTGTATAACCTGCTTTTTCAGGTGTGTGCAATTCTTGTTGATTTGTAAATGTCAAGGTCATAATGAAAAACCTCATCTTCATTGTTGTATTTCATTTCAACAAATCTAGTTAATAATTTTCTTTTGTTTTTAAACATCGCATCCACATATGATTGTCTATCTTCATTACAAGTATGTTTATCAAAGTATGTTTTATAACAATCGGTGCATTTCTTTTGTTTCTTATTATAAACCCTAAATAATGATTTTCTTTGAGATAACAAAGCACATCTGCAGTAATTAAAGGGTCTTCAAAGTTTTTGAAAGTTTGTTCTGTTGTCGCATCAGTTATTTCAAAATACTTGCCTTCAATACAATAATTTTTTCATATTTCCAAACCAACCGAGAAAGGTATGAATGAATTAGGTTCAAGATTAAATTCTTGTTTAATTTCATTACACTTGTTTTTGTTAATATCAAATTTTAATATCTTTTTATTGACTTGAAAGAAACAATTATTACCTCTACTTCGTGGATTAAAATGTATTCCTTCATCTGTTCTATGTTTTTATCCCTTCCTGAAGTATTGCATCCGCCTCCGTTTTCTTGGATAAATTCAATTCTCATAAGATGAATAAATCGGTCATATCCGTTAGCACTGGCTTCAATATTTTCCTCATTGAATAGATAAATGGCATTAAATAAATTTTCAACATCCTTTATCCTTACGGCATTGAAAGTTTGCCATTTAAACCACTTTTCGTCATCAATGTCCGTATTATAAGAAAATTTGACGTGAATACTTGCTTCGTTTGTCATACCTCTGCTTCTAGCATCTCTTACTGCTCTCATAATATGAAATTCAATCGCATCCATATCATAAAAGTTGACGTCTAGTTTTCTAAGAATGTATGTATATGAATTTAAGGCTCTATTTCGCTTTGGTCTTAATTCAACAAGTTTTACTTCTCGTCGTCTTTGTTCGCTTGTCTTAGTGTCACGTAAATGCGCTCTAGTTTTCAATAGTTCCCTCACATTTTCGCTCGGTCTTGCTGATGAAGGTAAGGGTGGTGGCATTATATCAATGGGTATAGAAAATATTAGAAAAATATTAAATTGTTTTACCGCTTTTTATAAATATAAATTGTTTTACCTTTAACATGAAATTCATTTATATTTCACATAAAAAATAATTTTCTGTTTTTGTTTTGATTTTTTCTTTTATTCTCTCGCCGTCTCTTTCGCCTTTATTTCTTCATATTCCTTAAGTTTTCTATTTCGTTCTTTTAATTGCTCCTTCCTCTTTTGATTGACTTCATCCTTATTTCTCCTATAATATGCAAGAGCCTTTTCGGAGTTAGCCTTTCTCTTTTCTTCTGGTGTGAGATATTTCTTATGTCTTCCCATGGTATATATTATTAGTAATATAATTTTACTCTTTAAATAAAATTAATTATTTTCATAATATCTTTCTATGTCGTCATTTCTGCGACATATACGTTCAACTAGACAACCTCCTATCATAATCTCATCTCTCTCCGCGAAGAAATCTCTATAAAAATCTGATTTTTCGTGTGTATATTTGCTGTATATTTCGATGGTCTTACCACATACACAAGTATATTTCTGTTTTCTTCTTTCTCTTATGTATTCTGCTTTCTTCTGTTTGCGGTCAGTCATATTATATGATTATAATAATTTTACTTAATAATACATATATTTTCTATGATATAATGGAGTGCTTTTTGAGTGCTAATTGTTGTCTGTATTGATTTTGTTTTTATTTAAAAACCTAAAAAAAAATTTAAACTTTTTCTTGCTTTTATTTAAAAGCGAAATGAAGAATAAAAAAGATTTCTTTATTTTGCTTTCTTGTATTCATCAAAATTTTCACTTTTTTATTTTGCTGTTTTGAGGCTTAGTATTGATTTGGCGGGAGATACTACAGGAAGGCGACGACAAAGTCGTTGCCGTACTACGGGTTATCTTCTACTCTTGAGTGAGAAAAGTCGCATTAACGCTAGCCTAAATTAGAACTGATGTCATTGGAAGCGACACTTGATCCAAATATGCATAAATGTGCTACATTGGAATTGCCTAGAACGCCACACAAGGTTCAGCCGGAATGTTAATCTCAACCTAGGTCCTTCGTAAATGCAACTTTCTCACTGAAAAAACTTTTAATGCCAAAATTCCGACCGGTCGTGCCGTGCCGAATCTTTTACCTCTGGCGGGAAGCTGTTGACGGAGGCAGTGTCAAAATCCCCAACGAAGCGTGCCATCCAGGTTCTTGCCCTGACTGCGCGTGCAGAGCTGCGCAAGGGCGGACGAAGTGATTGCTGGCTAGCAACTGCTTCCGACTCAGCGTCGGCGGCAAAGCTCTCCCAGTCATCTGAAGACTTGTCATCGTCACTGTCTGAGGTACAACTGGGAATCGCTGTGCGCCATTTCGTCTGTTTCATCTCCATCTTCAGCTGCGTCCAGCTCTGCTTCCCCTCGACGCTTGCGCCTTGGCCGCGGTAACATTCTGGGACTCCTCGCCAGTGAACCTTCTACAGAGCCGTCCCCTGCCTTTGCATCTGCCGCAGACATTGCTGAATCTCTTCTCTGCAAACTTGCCCGTGACAATTCCTGCTCGCCTTGCGATGCCTGTAGCTGACTGTTCCCTTGCGAGTCTGCCTCCTGGGAATCTTGGAGCGGATCATCCACGACTCCTTCCTCAATCGCTGCACGAACAGTGACAAGCCAGTTCAAAAGCGAAAGGCGCTTGCAGCGCTGGACGTTTCTGTCGAACTGAGGAAGAACATCATTCTTGACTTGCAACTTGATTTCGAATGGAACAAGCCTGTTCTTCATGTCATCCTTGGAATCCCAGTCTTCAGCTGCTCCAACAGGGTACATTATCGCAGTTCCACCTTTAATGCTTGCTACAAGCTCTAGTAAAAAATTGTACGCCGCCTCAACCTCTGGACCCCGAGGCTCAATCTTCTGTCCGTCCTGGTTACGGGAGCTTTCGCACAGGTTTTCACGACGTCAGCAACAACATCGTTTTCTGTACATGTTGAAGATCAAACCGCATGGGGTCGCTCAAAGAATGCATCGCAACGCTGCTGAGATTCGCTTCACATTTTTCTTCAGAGAACATCCTGGGGTCATGCTGAAACGCTCACCAAGCTGGGTGGCTCACACTTCGCCAGTAGTTCAACAGAAGCAGGTGCAACTTCAGGACATGCGTGTACTCGTTGGCTTTGAAGTACAACAACACATGCAAAGCTCTGTGCAAGTACACGCAAATTTGTTTGGGCATGTTTTCACGAATGTCGCAACCCAGGTCCTGGGCCTGTACAACAACAACAACAACAACAACAACAAAACTGCATTTGTCAACAGTGGAGCTGAGCCAAAGACTTACCACGGGCATGAACCACTCGAACAACGTCAAAAGACTTCGCAGTGCTGTTCTAGCTTCTTCAAGAAGGGCCGCGTTGTCAGAGCTGTCCTGAATGTCCTTTCTCACGTGAGGGTAAGCTAGTCGCAGGTAAGCCATGATTGCAGTGATTGTCTTCAGCCGGGGCTTGATGCGGAATTTTTTGTCAGGAAACAGTGCATGCCAAAACGGGCCGAACACTTGGCGCTTGAACTCACGCCAAATCAAAATACACAAGAACTTGTGCACATGCCAGTGCCCGAGAAACACACACATCCAGTACTTTAGGTAGGTAAAGCCTCCGCTCAAGTCAAACATTGCCTGCAAAAACCGCACACACACAAAAGCTGTTCTTGCACAACTTCGTCACAACTTAAAAAACACACCTTGAGAATTCTTTTGTAAATGTTGGAATCGACTGTGTAGAGCTTGTAACGGGGCTCTTCTTCCTGTCTTTGATCCGCTGCAAGTTTTTTCAACAAACGAATCAACGCATCATTGGATGCGATGTTTTGGTCCTCTAACCGCACACCGAAGAAAACAGTCCCCTTGTTCGCAAGGCCGTTGTCAGTGGAAAGACTGACGGGCAACCTGAGTGGAATTTTGTTTGTTTCCTTGGAAGCAGAGTGTTGAAAAATTGCAAAAAGTCAGGATTCCTGGTTTGCAACTCGTGCATCCTACTTTGTGTAAGCTCCGTCAAAGCCTGCTGAAAAAGATCATATGGAATTGCGTTTCTCTTGCAGTCATTCCACATTAAGGCTGGGAGGCTGCAACCGCTGCGACTGAATTACACCCACAACCGTCCAAGTCCGTTGTTGTACGGGCCCGCTCCCAAATCGGGAACACCAACATTGCGAAACTTCAGACTCGTTGCAAAGTTGTCGAACCAAGTAGACCAGATCACGTCAGTACGGGCTTCGTCTTGCCTAGCACAGCAGCATGTTTACAGTTGCAGTGATGCTGGTTTACTCAGATGTTTGTGTTTTAGTACTGAGGGAAGTTTTAAAAAAGGACACATCGAAAAAACAATGCATGCTTTAAAATTCTTTCTTGTCACCTCTCAAGACATTTGCATGCTTTACTGAAATCACCCTGACATCCGTCTTTACTGTTTCTGAACTAGCATCTTCATGCACATAATGAGTGGTTTCAACATGTTTCACGCCACTTTTGAAAGAAATCAAACACACCACGATTCACGACAACCAAACTGTTCGGTTCAGATAAGTCTGGTTAATCTGCAGTTGGCACTTTTATGCATAAAAGTTTCATGTTCGGATCGCTCGGCTGCCTTTTTCACGTTTTTTTCCGTTTTCCAAGTGGGGTCCACTTTTTGCGCCCGAGCCGAATTTCACTCACCACTTTTATGCATAAATGGATTGACCGGTTCCAGTGCCTGGTTGGTGCCACCTGAATCGTTTTTTGAACTGCAGACGTTTTAAAATTGAACTGTTCCAAAACGGCCTTTTTACACTTTGAGCTTTCATGCACAAAAGTCCCATGTCCGGTTTTGCCCTGCAAACTTTTTCAGGCTCGTTCGGTTTTGTGTGAAATTGTCTACCCTTCCACTGAAAACATGTCGTTAACAGTGTAAAACACAGTTGGTGTCTGGTGATTTCTGGAAAACCCCTCAGGAACTGATCTTGAAGCCAAGACTGTGAAAGCAACAATTTCGATGTGTGACAAAATGTGTTTAACAAAGTGTAGAATGGTTTTTGTGTGTGAGTTCACGCCTTGCTTACCTGATCGTTCCATCACAGTTTCAAGTCGTTTGCTTCTGTGAAGATCGAAGCTTCGCAAAGGAAGAATTATTCCTGCAGAAGAGAGAACATCGATCCCTTCTCTGCTGAGACCACGATGTTTTAGTTCGAGACACAGATCCACCTCCGATTGCGTAAAACGCCGTCCTTGTTGAAACACCGTAAAAACAAAGAATGAATAAAACAAGTGTTTCCCTTCTGCGATCAGATGCCTTGCCTGTGTTTCCTCCAACTTCCGAGTACCCCCTTGGCCGTCTGGGATTGACGCCATCTTTTTCCAGTAGCGATGAAGTCGGTCTGGAGCAAACGTTTTCAGCCAGGCCTCGAATCCAAACCCCAGAAAGTCGCCTGTCCAAACCATGTTTTGCATTTCAAGATTGCTCAACAAAGGTTTGGGTACTGTACTTGTAGAACTTTTGCGCAGTTTTAGGTCGCCTTGGACGATCTCGTCGTGTGGAGGTCGATGTGGCTGGCCCTCAAGCTGCTGTGCGAAGGTCTTGAAATGAGATCTCAGTGTGGAAAGGTAATCGCGCTTAAGGATCTGAAAAGCATGCATTTTCAGAGGTCATCAAAAGCTGTCTAAGTCCAGTTTGAACATGAGACTTTTATGCATAAAAGTCCCAAATTGCCTTTTCAGCTCTGATTTTTTCAACAAAAAAAAGAAAAAACCGGTTTGGGCTGAGTTGAATGTGAGACTTTTATGCATAAACGCTAATCCGGGCGGGTCCAAAAGGGACACCCAGTGCCACCAGTGCCTCAAAACTGCTTTGGGCTACCCATTTTTCAAGTTGTTAGTCCGGAAATGCCTCTTGGGGCCAATCCGAACCGTACTTCAAATTTGGAATCCCGCGGCCCACGATTATGATTTAGCTAAAAAAAAACAATGTTTTTGGCTCAGGGCAATTTTTTTTCTTGAGAGCAAAAAGTCCCTTTCTGCCTTTTTTCAACCACCCTCTGTTTTTCTCAACCGCCCAAAACTGCTTTGCGACCATGACCACCAAAAAAGTTGAGTCAGGAAAGAACGCTCGGTACTGGTGGATCGACGAAGACTGTGAGCTGATTGTCCTACCTGCTCTTTTGCCAGAGTGTGAGACAAACATTCGGCCTACTTTTTCTGGAGTGGTCAGCAAGTTTGGTTCCTCTAAAGGTCCAACAGGTCGAGTGTGGCTCGTTTCTTCTTTCAACGAAGACAAGAAGCAAACCATCATCTTTCATTTGGAGGAACGATGGTGTTTGCATTCGGGCAACACACAAGAATTGCCACAGCAAGTGACCTGGGAACCTTCGCTGCGTCGCATCTTTGAAGAGGGCGTGACCACCAGTGCACCTACAAGTCAAAAACCATTTCCCTTTCGTTTTCTATTGCTGAGAGCCCAGGCTGAGGAGGCTGCCAGAGTGGCTCCCACTGATAATGAGGTCTGGAACATTTGCAGCTGGCACTTTTATGCATAAAAGTTCCATGTTCGGATCGGCTCGGCCGCCTTTTTCACGTTTTTTTCCGTTTTCCAATTGGGGTCCACTTTTTACGCCCGAGCCGACTTTCACTCACCACTTTTATGGATTGACCGGTTCCAATGCCTGGTTGGTGCCACCTGAATTTTTTTTTTTTTTTTTTTTTTTTTTTTTTTTTTTTTTGCAGGCAACTCCAGACGAAGAAGTAATTCCACCAAGCCCTTTGGCTAACACTCAATCCGAAGAGTCGGCGTTTGCAGCTGAAGCAACACTTGCTGGCAAGGATGGAAAAGACAAGAGCAAGGCTGAAGTGGAGGGGGAAAAGGAAGAAGAATCAGACAAAACTGAACCCGAGGGAAGTCCACACCAGTGAGACTTCCTGTTCAGAAGGCTCCTGTTTCTGCTTCAAGGAAAGCAAGCCCATCAGGAAGCTCTGTGTCGACCCCTTCCAGTGGAAGCAGGAAGAGAAAGGAGAAAAGTGGTGAAGACCTCAGCTTGACTCCTGACAATAGCAAACTTTCTCCTGCAGTCAAGAAAGCAAGAAAATGAAAGGCAAGGCAAAGTTCGGCAAAAACGTGACCGAAAAAGACAAGCAGGCGCAAGAAGAAGCCAAGTACCAAGAAGGTAAAACCTCATTTGAGCCTGTCTGTACTTGTGACTTTCATGCATAAAAGTGTCATGTGTTGTTCAGAAACGAGGACCTTGGTCCAGGCAGCAACCCAAGACATCTCTTCGCTCTCGTACGACAACGTTGAAGTTCTGCCAGACGAGATTGCGGGTGCTCATGAACAATTTCTACACGAGTGGAAAATCCAACGACAAGATCGAGTGGATGGGTCGGCTGCAGGACACCAAGGACAAGCTTACCTTTGAAAAAGATTTTGGCTTGGATGACGAGGACAACGACTTGATGGAGCCTCCTGCTTTCTGCGACCGAGACACTGTGAATTAATGGACGAAAAAGTGGAAAGCTGCGGGCCTCATCGACTGCAAGGGCGGCAAACTGGACTGGAACAACATTCCGTTGGACAAGCGTACGGAGCTGCAAACGTTTCTGAGGGACAAGATGAAGGAAGGCAAGCTGACCATGGAGGCGTTCGTGGGCCTTCACACCTCCAACGCAATTCAGCGCTTGCATCGAATCCACCTCACGCAGCCGTTGTGGCAAGTCATCAAGATGTCGAAGCTTCGATTCGTGAGATGGAACGAGAAAGGTCGGCGTGCAGTGAGTCTGTTGGGTGCCTACGAGAATCGCGTGGCGCAGACGCAACGCAAGAACACGTTTGGGGAGAATGCCATCGCCGCCCACAACCAAGGCTACCTTGCGATTTTGCGGCTCAAGGATCAATCTCCCAAGTCGATTCGAAAGTTGTTGGGTACTTGGAAGCAGGAGTTTGCTCTTTCCCGCAAGATCAATCAAGCTACCTTCAATTCGATGTGGATGTACGTGTCATCTCACACAGGCGATCTCTGGAAGCTGTGGAAGACATGGACAAGGCCATCATCGACAGCATCAACGAACTGCACTGGATTCGAAAGGACAAGCCTGGCCTGTTGCAGGAATGCAAGCTCTTGTGAAAAGGCTCTCTGATTGCAAGTTGAAGCAAGTCAACAGCATCATGAAGGAGTTTTTCATCAATCAGAAGAAGTACTGCTGCTACCACAAGTTGAAGGAGGACATTGTTGCCCTGGCCCAGTCCATGAACATGTTTCAACTCGAGGGAGTTCTCACCAATGAGACTTGGGAGGAACTGTGCATCTTGGTTCCGCAATTGAACACTGAAACTGCGCGCAGGACCATGATGGCAACTGTCGATTTCCTGTACAAGTCAGCCGTCAAGGCCCGCAAGGTTCCTGAAGCGCTCAGGAAGCAAGTGCTCGTCTGGTTCGAAGTGGCGAAAGTACGTTTGAAGACGGGAAAAGAGGCCGACCCAGAAGCCCTTCAGGTCTAGTCGTCACTTTGTACTTTTATGCATAAAAGTGTCATGTTTGGTTTTGCCTGTGCAGGCTGAAACGGAGTTGGAAATTGGCAACGCAAGGATCATGATGGGCGACATGTTCAAGATGGCAAGTCTTCTTCCATCTAACTCTGCATTTGGTCACCTAGCCTTTTCCGCAGTAATGACTTTTATGCATAAAAGTGTCAAATTCAGTTCTTGTCAGTCCTTCCACGTTTTTTCTGGTTTTTTTGGCTGTGTTTGCAGACTGCCTGTACGCGGACTTGCCGTACAACATTTCGGAATTAGTGCATGATCAGGAGGAGATCAACGAGGAGAAAGTGAAGACCTTGCTGAACTCATTCAGTGTCGTTGGCAACTCTGAGAAGAGGGCTGTTGTCTTCCACTGCCACCCTTCACTACAAAATGCTGGTGGAGGCTCTTTCAGTGACTGGGTATCAGACGATTGAAACGGTGTACTGGTACAAAAAGAATCACAACTACGTGGGAGATGTCCAGAAGTGGATCAAGGCTGTTGAGATGATGTTGGTGGCCTTCAACCCGAAGCAAGCCTCCTTCACCCTCAACCTCGACCCGAACCCCATCAACCGTCACAACCTCTTCGTCGTCGAGGTACCGGTCAAGAAACAGCGCCATTCCTCCGACAGAGCACGCGTGAACGTCTTCGAGAAGCCGACGGAGCTGTCGAAGCAGATTTTGTCACTCATTCTTCCGCCTCTGAGCAATGTTCTTGTTGCCTGGATGGGTTCGGGTTCAGAGGTAATCGGAGCTTTGGAGGCCGACATGCGAGTTACTGGAATCGACATCGATGCAAAGCAGGTTGAATTCGCGAAGGGCTCGTGCAAGGCGTTCGTGAACCCGGACAGCAAGAAGGGCAAGAAGAAAAAGGCTACCGCTGACGACAAAGTTGAGGACGACGACGAGGTGGTGGAGGAAAACGACCCAGGCAAAGTCGACAAAGTTTTTGCAAAAAAGGGGCACGTTGGCGGAAGTGACAAGGGCGCGACCAAGGTGATCTGTTTCACTTCCAAGCAAACCATGGACCTCGAAGAAGATGACGTTGTGCACTGCGAACAGGACAACCACTACCTGCATGGACCGTTGTACGTGCCCAATTCGTCGTCTTCCTCCGGTACCGCACCTCCGTGTTCGATCGTTTGCTTCGACTCCGTCCTCAACGGCTGTGTCAAAAACGACAGCTTCTGCATTCATGGACACTTCTGCAACGACGCGTGCTACACCAAGTGGCACAACAATCAGGCTGCACTTCTTGCCCCTACTCAGCACGCTTCGGAGTAACTTTTCAGGGTGCTTCACGGGAGTCAATCCCATTTATGCATAAAAGTGAGCATGGTTGGAAATGATTAAATTGAACTTTTTTACTCTAGTTTTTTTTTTGTACATGTTTAAACCGGCACCCGGCGTAGCTTCCGGCCCCTCATCCTTTAATTCCGACCCCTGTGTGAGAGGTTTGGGCTGCCCACATGTGTGACTTTTATGCATAAAAGTGCTACTTGGAGCAATTCCAAACCTTTCATGGCTTGTGTCCAACTGCTCAAACCTACTTTGCGCCAGCCTTGTTCTTGTGTTCACCAGTTTTTCTAGGCTTTTCTGCTAGCGATTATATATATTTTTGCATGTAAAAACATGCATTTTAGTGGTACTTCTGCGTGACCAAGCTGCCTTCCCTTCCTTCCTAGAACTCGGTCGGTCGGTTGGTTTGGTTGACTTGCTATCGGTTGGTTGGTTGGTTGGTTGGTCTTCCGCTCTGCATTCTCTCTCTCTCTCCTCTCTCTCTCTCTCTCTCTCTCTCTCTCTCTCTCCTCTCTCTCTCTCTCTCTCTCTCCTCTCTCTCTCTCTCTCTCTCTCTCTCTCTCTCTCTCTCTCTCTCTTCAATTTGCGATTTCAGCTTGCCGCGATCTCTCCCTATCTCTTGGCGGTTGAATGTATGTGCACGTATGTGTCATAAAGAAATAAGCAGTTTCCAGGTCGCGTTCATCTATGTATTCGTGTGCGACTGCAGCTACTTTGGAGGGCAACAAACGCCGCCTGGTGTTGCTCGTGGCTTCTTTTGTGGTTTTGTCTGCCTTCACCATAGGAGGTTTGGCAAGAAAGGTCAGCACCTTGAGGTTCCTAGAAAACTAAGTACAATCTAGAAAGATATTCTAAATATTAGCGACCATGTGCGTAGGATGCTTGGCATGGGGATGCCGATCGGGAGTCGAATGGTCGGGTGCAGGATGACGCATGGGATGACGCATTCCATGTAAGCATCTTATTATTGTCCTCAGCGATCGCGAAAACCTTGATTCAAAACATATGATAAATTTCCCAAATTTCAACACTGCTGCACATATTCCACAGTACTCCAAACTTGCTAAGTACGGAAGATAACGAAGGGGAAGGGAGAAAGTGCTGGAATTGGCAAGCAAGGTGGAGAAAATGCTGGAATGGGCAAGCAAGGTGGAGAAAATGCTGGAATGGGCAAGAAAGGTGGAGAAAATGCTGGAATGGGCAAGCAAGGTGGAGAAAATGCTAAGGGAATGGGTACACTTTTCATCAGATGTGTGCACACTACGGCAAAAAAACATACATATACATGCATACAATGGTCTTCGATCGCGCTCATGCACACATGTATCTACGTATGTATTTTTGACCGACATGATGGTATATTCTGCACACATTCCTCGTAGACATCATGTGCCAATTTTCGCAGGCGATATGCATGAGCGAAAAGCAAAGGGGAAAGGAGAAAATGCTAAACAAAAGGGCAGGCAAGGTCCTACAATCTTCATGAGATTTGTGCACACTAAGGCGAAACATATACACATGCTTACATGTTATACATACATACACATGAACACAATCCTCTTCAAGCGACCGCGCTCATGCACATACTATCTGCGTATGTTTTTGCTCCGCACATAATAGGAATGATCAAGCATTCTGCACACATGTACTTCGTAGACAGCATAATTTTGTGGCGCCTATTTTCATAGCACACACCAAATTTGTTCTTGGCTGCGCTTGCATTTAGAAGCTACAACCACTACAGTGGCAGCTTCAACCACTACCTTATGCACACAACCAAACTGTTTGGGGCCAATAAACGCAACTTGTGTCAATAAATTTGGTTTAGGACTTGTTTCCGTTGGATGTGGGTAATCTTTTTTCTTCCTTCCCTGCCGGACACATCATATTTTGTGCGCTCGATTCTACCCGCAGCTGTCATTAATTTTTCCTTACTAGCAATCATCTTCCGCACATTAGATCGTGAGTAAGATGTTTGTTAAAGGTTTTCATGATGAAGTTTGCAGTTCCAGACACATTGAATTCACCATTAGGTAACTTGTTAGCTGGACTAAAATGAAACTGCAGCGCCTGCAATTTTTTTATCCTTGGTAAGCCTTAGCTGGTTGATATTATTTGACGGTTCGGTAGTTGGTTCACATATACTCTTATCTTCCGCTTCCAAATCGCAGGTGACAAAATTATGGTACCTGACTCTTCTTTCCAGAACAGTTTCAAGGCGCATTGATGAAGGAAGTCCGCCCGCATGGAGTGCTGCACGTACTTCTGTGTCACTCATGCGGCTAGATGCAGCAGGCGACCATTCAGGGAGAAAAAGTGGAACATCCACAGGTGCTTCTTCTTTATCGTGGATGTCAAGATGAGGCAACGATTTAGAAAAGCCAAACACTGGTTTTCTTACCAGAGCCAGGAGCTGCGCGACAACCGTAAGCTTGCATGCTTTTCCATTGGGACACAATGGACGTATAGTGTCATGTTTTGTCGCAAAACGATGATCGTCATTGTCGGATTCGGAACCAAAAGCAACAACGATAGAAGATAAGATCCACAGCAGCAGCATGCAACACAATCTATTACAATAAATAAATAAATAAATAAATAAATAAATAAATAAATAAATAAATAATAAATAAAGTAAATAATAAATAAATAAATAAGTAAACAAATAAATAAATAAATAAATAAATAAGTAAGTAAATAAATAAGTAAATAAATAAGTAAATAAATAAGTAAATAAATAAGTAAGTAAATAAATAAATAAATAAATAAATAAATAAATAAATAAATAAATAAATAAATAAATAAATAAATAAATAAATAAATAAATAAATAAATAAATAAATGTGTATATATATGTATATAAAGAAATTAATAAATAAATAAATATAATAAATAAATAAATAAATAAATAAATAAAAATAAATAAATAAATAAATAAAAATAAATAAATAATAAATAAATATCATAAATAAATAAATAAATAAATAAATAAATAAATAAATAAATAAATAAATAAGTAAGTAAGTAAGTAAATAATAAATAAATAAATAAATAAATAAATAAGTAAATGAATAAGTGTAATGCCCCCAACGATAGCTCATAAAAAGTCGGTAATACAACCAAACACAGTCCTCAAGAATGAGAATGATGTTTCGTTATATTAGCTCAGTGAAGCCAAAAAGGAAAACGGCAACAGACCAGGAATAAAATGGCATCAGGTCCAAATCCGGACAAATAATACTGAAAAACAAGCTGGTGCACCTGTCACCAGGAAAAGGTACTTTTTACCGGCTATCCGGGGGGTGATGCCTACAGTACCCCCTCCCGATTTTATGACGGAAATAGCATTTTCGTCATACACCTTCTGATTTCTTTCTGCAAATAGTATGCGCTATGGAGTCATGCCACACAGCGCATCGACCCACGGATAGACGCTAAAAGACGATAAATATATCCTCATACGGCACGTCAAAGCGGATTCTCTAGCCTTTCTTGTAAATTTTGAACTCCTTCCCCTCAATTTCTTTTTTTCTTCTTCTTTTTTTTCGGCAGTATGTCAAGAACAAACGTACTATTAATAAAAAATACAAGCAACGTGGTGCTGTAGTACGATTCCCCCTTTGATCTCCTTCTTCTTCTTATCATTATCATTATTATTATTATTATTCACAGGGAGATCGTAAGTACATTGTCTTTTTTAATGACATACCCTTGTATAAGGCGGATATCTTATGATATAGTATTAGGGGGCCAGTCCTAATAGCTATATCCGAAGTCGAGGTGTATGTACCCGACCCTGCGATATACCGACACAAGTAGAGATTGACCGTGCTCAGGTACGACAGTATATAATCTATCGTAAAAAATAATTTAATGAAAGTTTCAGAGAACATTTCATTTTCGAGAACATCATCCCAGGACTTGGAAAGGGTCATACCCGGGAACACCATCGCTCAATACACTAGCGATCCCCGTATACGGTGTGGTATCATCGTCGATCGACCTTTCGCACTCGTATGTTGCGATCGAATGCCAAGTTATATCACTGAGTCTTTTTAATATTCATATTGATAACTGATGATGCATGATCAAATCATGATACGCCGTGGGCAATCAATCAGTTTATTTGAGACGCATAAAGAAAAATAATTTCTTTGTCATTGCCTTCGTCGTCTGGCGTGGATTTCTTTGCCTGGTGGAGGACCACCAACAAAAGTCAGATCGAACTTTGACTGTTCGAGAATGTCCCAGATCTTATTAGGGATTCCGCCCAACGATAATTCAAAAGGGACATCAAGCACTCCTCTTGGCAGTGTCTGAATGGTCCACGCAGTGTAATCCTTGTCTCTGGGAGTAATTGTATCATCCCATGTCTCGAGACTTTTTGCGTCTTTATATACTGGCAGATAATGTCTTGCCTTTGGAACCTCAACCGGGTCCATACTTCTCCAGAACTGGAGTATCGGTTGTACTATCTTTGCGGCTGATGATATTTTGAGTGTCCGTGTGACACGCATCTGTCGTGGGACCGCCACGACCCGCATCAAGTATAAGTCTGAGAGAGTGTCATCAGCGACATGTTGTTCCGCTGGTCTCATCAGATAGAAAACATTTTTCACCCATGCGATGGTTGCTATCGCATCGCCTTTCTTCCATCGCTCATGGACAATCTCAACGTTGCCCGCGTTTGGGTCAGTGTCCGTCCCCTCCTCCTCCTGGTGGACGTCCTTTGATCTCATCGACCTCATCGCCTTCCTCGGTTGGTCGTTGATAAGATCATTCCGCGCTCTCCTTAGCTGCGCCTCTGTGATCTTCTCCTTCTTTCCGCTATGCTCTCGCGGAGACTTGGACTGAGTCCCCACCACGCTTATGCGGTCAGTCTTCTCCTTGCTGTCCAACTCACTCTCCTCCTTCTCAGCTATCGGTGCCCGATAAGCATCGTCTTGGTCTATGCCAGCCTCCTTGTGGATGGGCGGCACCTCTTTAAAATCATCCTTCATCCGTTTTAACGTCTCCTCAACGGATTCATCTTCCAGTAAGAAGGGATCATACTTAATCAGCCTTCTTACATTCACAATTTGCACCTTCCCTCTACCCCTGATCTTGTAATTCAGAGGTCCCGTCTGTTCCATAATCTGATAAGGTCCTTTCCAGTGAGTGAACTGCTTAGAGCTGACTCCCTTCGGGACTTGAGGATGGTACAATAGTACAATATCCCCGACCTGGAATTTGATCTGATCCAAGTGCGCTTGTCGCACCCCTTCAGCATCAGTCTTTCGGCGCTCCGCCTCTCTATGCGCCCTGACTATTTGTTCCGCCTCCATCTTCACTCTAAGTCTCATCCCAAACAACTCATCCGCATCCGCCCAAGTGTCTTTTGGGTGAAGGAGCGAAGTCGGGATATCAGGCTCACGCCCATATACTAACTGATATGGCGAGATTGAGCTCTTCGAGCCTCCTAACGCCGTAGAGGGTAGACAGTTCATTGCAAACGCAAATGATGGTGCTGCCTCGACCCATGCTCTTTGATTCTCCTTCTTCGAGCAATACATCTTTAGCGAGGCTTTGAGGGGTCTGTGTACCCGCTCGATTTTCCCATTGCTCGCGGGTTATAGGCAGTAACATATTGCCATTTCATCCCGTAAAATTTAGATAGTTTGTCGATGACCTCGTTATTAAAGTCCGAGCCTCGATCAGAACATATCTTTCTTGGTACTCCGATCTGTGAGATGATCCTATCGATCAGCGCCTCGGCCGTCGTCTTGCCGGTAACGTCTTTGACAGGGATGATCCACACATAGTTGGTGGCTCTGTCAATACCCGTAAGGAGGTATTTGTAACCATCCTTCGATTCTGGGAAAGGTCCCACATGATCAATGTGTATAAAGTCAAACATCCCCGCATGAAGAGGAAATTCGCCAATCAGGCCGAAATTTGCCTTCAGTGGTGTTTTGTTTATCTTGCACGGGATGCATGCATCCACCGCCTGATCTATCTCCTCCTTCATCTTCTTCCACCAGAATCGCCTCGCTACGAACATGTGAGTTCGTTGTCGACCCGGATGCGCCAAAAGTGGGCAATTGTGGGCTGCGACAAATGTAAATCGTCTCAGACTCTCCGGTACCCAAAGGGTCCATTTGTCCGGCTGCGACGCATAGCGACCGTGAAGGCCCTTGTACCACAGTAGACTATCTCTCCATCCCATCTCCTTCATCTGATCTTTGATCGCTTTCGTCATCCGTAGCTCATCCGGGTTCTGATATAACTGTATCAGTTCTTTAAACTCCGGATCTTGAGCCTGTTGTTGCCTCCATGCGGTAGGCGAGGCTATATGGATAGTACCATCTTCTAGCCGTACCCCGATTCTTTCCGGGTCATCGTCTAGGTCACTTCTCCGCTCTTGAGGAGGCTCCGCATAAACATCCTGCGTCTCCTCTTCCTCTCTTATATTCGCCTTCGCATTCTCATATACCTCATAGGACCACTCAGCGTCCTCCTGGGTATGTAGCTCACAACATATCCCGTGATCCGGGCCTTGTGGACTGTACCGTAGACCTGTGCGGTCATATCGGACTCCACTCGCCATCTCCATCGCCTCAATGTGGCTGACCTCATACACCTTGTCAGTGGACAAGTCTTCCATCTCCACCGTGGACACCAACGCCGATACTTCTGAGTTAAACTCTAGCCTAGAGAGGCTATCAGCGACCACATTTCGCTTTCCCGGTAGATGGACCATTGTAAAATCGAAACAAGACAAGAACGCTTGCCACCGCGCCAGCCGTCCCGTCTGTTCATGATTCATCAACCATAACAGGTTATGATGATCAGTTCTGACAGTAAATTGAGGTCCTCCCCACAAATACTCTCTGAGCCTCTTGAGGGCTCATACTACCGCCAACGCCTCTCTTTGCCTTGTGCAATAGTTTCTCTCCGCCGCACACAACTTCCTACTAATAAACATGATTGGGCGTAATTTCTTCTCCTCATCCTCTTGTTGTAATACAGCCCCAATCGCAAACTTAGATGCGTCTGTATCGACTACGAATTGTTTCGTAAAGTCGGGCATCGTTAACACCAGTCCCCCGTCTTTCGGGTCTTTGTAAATGAGATCTTTGAGCGCATGAAACGCTTGCAAAGCCTCTTCGTCCCACTTCTCAAAGTCTCCAAAATCTATCATTTTCTCCACTTTAGCCTGTGTTGCACCCCAATCGGGTATAAACTGGCTATAGTATTGCGCCATCGCAAGGAATGAGTGCAATTCAGTGCGGTTCTTCGGTATCGGTCGATTCATAATCTCCTCCCTCTTCTCTTTGGATATCGAGATTCGATTATGGGAGATCTCGTACCCTAAGTATGTCACACTCGTCTTGGCAAGTTGACACTTCTTTAGATTACACTTCAGGCCAAAAGCTCCGATGCGCCTGAATATATCGGACAAATGATCGATATGCTCCTCCATTGTGTTAGAGTATACGATAACGTCATCGATATAGCAAAATGCATATTCTCCCGCCTTCTGTCCCCGCCTTCTCATAAAGCCACCGTCTGTCAGATCATCGTGCTGACTGCTCAACATCTTCTGCATCGCCTTCTGGAAAAGTCCTGGGGCTTGCTTGAGGCCCATCGGAAGCACTTTCCAGTGGTATATTTCCATACCCACCACAAACGCAGTCAGCCATCTGGACTTTTCCTCCAGTGGTATCTGCCAGAAGCCATTCTTAAGGTCAATGACCGAATAGAATTTTGCATTCCGCAGTACTCTCCTTCCTTCTTCTAATGTCGGGAGAGGATTTCTCTCTTCCTCCAACACCTTGTTAACACGAGCATAGTTAACTGTCAGGCGCCATTCTCCTCCTGGCTTCGGCACTATTCTCGGTTGTGAGACTATTGAGGATGTTGATCTCTCAATAAAGTCCTCATTGAGCAGCTGTCTTGCTAGCTCCTCCGCTATCTTCGCCTCATGTATACTCAAATTCGCCCTTCGTGGTGCCGGTGACGGCTCCGCACCCGGTATTTTGTAAATAACCGCAGTGAAATCTTCAGGCTTGACACCACCTGCATGTGGAGGGTCAAAAATTTCCTTGTTCGCCTCTAATTTGGCTTTTAAAAGCTCCTTCTCCTTCTCCGTGCCTACTCCTTCTTCCAATATTTTCCGCGCCGCCTCTTGAAAATCTTCATCAGACATCTGCTTATGTTGCTTGAGGGGTTCTCTGTCCTCCTCCAAGCCTAAGTCCTCTTCCGAGACATCATCTAGGCCCGTCTTTTCATTCGTGACCGTGTCCGGCTCATCATCTTTACCGAGCTCCACCAGCATGTCAATGAGTCTCGCGTATTGCAAAGGAGCTTTACGGGTGTAAAAACCATCAAAGCATGTGAATGCTTGCGGTATCAATTTCAACTTGTCGAGGTCTCTGAGCTTCCGCTTGTATGCACTGCTCTGCTCACAAGTTCCCATACGACAAGCCAGCACTAGCTGTTGCTTGCGAGAGGGTACCGGTATAGGATGATCAATAAGCCGGTCCCTCATTTCATGCGCCCATATCGCCTTCTCATTATATGGCAGGATAATAGTATACGGCTTATTATTTTCGAATAAAGTCCGTAAGCATTTCTTCACTTCAGACAGTGAACGCGGCCACGTGGGCTCGTCACCCCAGAAATCAGTAATAAAACTTTTAATAGTTTCTGGTGGAGCATCCGGGATTCGCCCCGTTCTCCTTGGTACAAACGCCTCCCTTTTTTCTTCTCCTACTTTCGCATGGAAACAGTATCAGTTAGTAATATGGACATCTGTTCCTACTCCTTCCGCGAATCTCGCCAACGACGGGCTTCTTTGTGCGACGCATATAATCTCCTCCTTTCGCTTCTCGATTAAGTCATCAATAGACTTTTTGTCCCATGGCATGTCGGAACTGTGACAGTGCACACTTGGGATTCCCAAGTGTCGGTCCAGGACAGTTCATCCGGTCTTACGACATGGGGGTGAACGTACACCTCAAGTGCCTCATGTGCGATGGCCATCTTTTTGTGATCCGTCGCTAGACTCAGCTCATAAGCCTCATAAGAGTCATTAGCGTTGAAGGGATCAATATCGTTCTCTTCTCCTCTTTTTACTCCATATATCACTCGCCGTGCGGCGCAATCAATCACAGCCCCCATCGTAGCCAATTGGTCATACGATAGTAATATTGACCCGTGGTAACCGGGGACGACATAGAGGTCCATACGGTATACTCGTGCGGATTTCAATTAAAAGGTCAGTGTGATGATTCCCGTGATATACGTCCGGCTGCTCACTCCTTTGAGAGTGCCCGTTGACTTTTTCATATTTCCGTCCACCCAGTCCCGGTATCGATTTAAAAACTTCCGGCCGACAATATTAATATTCGCCATCGTATTATTACCAAGTTTTAATATTGTCTTCAATGTTTCACAATAAAGTTCCGTATAACACAGAGCATCGGGCCTGTGTATATTGGCTGCGAGAACAAGAACTTTACGTTCCAAATTTTGGAGTCTTGTCTCTAAGTTTTTCAACTCCTCCTTCTTCTTCTCCTGCTTCACCTCATTAACATTTTTATTATTCTGCGGTACTGGTGCGTTTACTATTTGAGCGACATTGTCTTGTGGTACTTGAGTACACACATTGTCTTTTTGCTCGCCACCCGCCGCGACCGTAGACATTGAGTCTGTTCGTGGTTGTTTGCTTGGCCGAGGCGATACGTCTGCCATTGGCCTCCTCGCCTCCATCGCAAGTCTCGCCTTCCTATTTGCATCAGTTATCATTGGTAACCGTGCTGTATGAACGGGTATGAGACTACCTTGGGGCTGCAGTCTCTGTGTACCCACATCTTTGTTTTCACATAGAAGCGTTGGCCCAGTCTGCACAACAGCATTAGAAAGCACTGTGACTTTAGGGTTAAACTTCACAGTCTTCTCCTTCCTCTCTTCTTCCCCCTCCAGTCATTCCACCACCTCGAAACGATTACCTTGAGTAGTGTCCGGGATGACGTATCGATCTCCGAGGCAGTGTTGTAGGCCTGAGCTCGACCGAAATTCGGGTTGGAGCTTGCCCACGAGCCTCCTCCTCCTCTGGGTGGGGGGCTGGAGCTCGAACAGCTCTCCCTCCATAAGGGGTATATCCCCGACCTCCTCCTCTTCCTCTCTGAGGGGTTCCCTGCCACCTCGAGGCTCCTCTCCATGTTCCTCGTCCTCCTCCTCCTCCTCCTCCTCCTCCTCCTCCTCGTCCTCCTGCTCCTGCTCCTCCTTCTCGTCCTCTTTGAGAGGCCTTTAAGTTCTTTTGTCTCTCCCTTTCCTCCTTCTTCTCCTTCATCCTCTTCATGTAGGTAATGATTGCCTCTCGTAACTCCTCATCATCACACATATTGGCATACCAACCTTCGTTCACAGCGGCAATCTGAAGCATATTGAAAAGGCCCGGTTCCTTGCCTTCCGTCCTGCTCAGAAAATTTGCCCTTGCTGTTGGGTTCTGCCTATCATGATTAAAAGAGCAGTCTCTGTTCTCCATCTGTGCCTTACACTGCAAGCCCGCGAACCACCTCCAACATGCGGTCTTCAGGTCTGGCTCTCTCTGTCTCTTCCAACCGGCAACTCTGTTTGTGTACGTGGCTTGTGCGCCAACAGGTACACCGCCTGCCTGTGCCGTATGTGCATCCGTGAGCGAGTCCATGTTTGAGCATGCACTCATCACTTCTTGAAACAGTGCTGACGGAGCAACGCTTTGAACCGTATTTTCGAACACGTGTGTCTCGAGGAAGTTCTTGGACTTCATTGAGCTAAACGTCGAGCATTGTTGTATGAGCTGAGTAAGCTTACTCGGGTTAACTGTGTGTAACGCCGAGAAGAAATAGAGGATGATCGACTTGCGGCCATAGAATAGCCCATAGGAGGAAACTACCTCCGTAAGGGTCGCCGCCAAGCCAACAGCACTCCTCAAACTCATCGCCACTGTCTCAAAGATTTCAAATCCTATGAGAGTACCAGTGCAGAGATGCTGGTATCCATGAGATTGAAAATATGAAATGAGTGTGGCCACCGCCAGTTCACACTGAGCGTCTAGGCCTGTTGCATTGTTTCTCTTAATCTCCTCCTTCTTTCTCAAAAACTTGTACTGTGTCAGATCAAATCCCTCCGAGACTAGAGATTGGTCAAAAAACAGTAACAAGGGCCTCGTATTCCTGCGTTTCGTCGCAAGGAAAAGCCTTCATGCAGGCATTGATCTCTTTGAGCTTGCTCAAAAGCGAAGCATCAGAGTCTTGGCATATAGCATGAGAGTTGCCACTCCTCCTTTCTTCCCCTTGAAGGCATTAATGATGTTCTGTCTGTCCTTCTTCTCAGTGTTTGTGACCACCACCGTAGTTGAGCCCGAGGGTGCAGGGGCTGGTGGGGCAGGAGCTGGTGGGGTTAAATATGTCGGAGGGTGTGTCTTTGCACCACTCACTTTTGATTTCATTCTTTCGCCTTCTTCTTCTCAGATATCACCAGCTTTTGAGCATGAGTGATAAAGGCCACCAATTCAGAAGCAGATCTGAGAAAATTATATTTCTCCACATATTGGTCAACACCTGTTTTGTTGGCGACCGGTGGTGCGTTACTAAGTGATTTAAGGACAGAGTGATCCTTGGTAGGAATCCATCTCTTCCATGCCTCCTTGTGCAGTAACGCACCCATCAACAGTCTGATCTTGGTCAGAACTCTGTCGGTCTTCTCTAACTCATCAATCACAGGATGAGTTTCTCCTGCTGCCTTAATGCTTTTTTCCATCTCGGCCTTCCCCTCCTCCAAGGACTTTATTTCCATTGTAAAAAAATAAAATATGTCACTCGAGTTTTTCGAACCCAGATTAGTCTTCATTTTTGTTACATCGACTTCCTCCTGACCAGTCGCGAGGAATCTGGCAGTTGCACTTGGGTTTGTGTACTGGAGGTAACCCTCACATCGTGGGCCGTATGTACGTTCCCAAATCAGGGTTTGAGTGTACACCCAAAGATAGCATCGAGTAATTCAAGGTGGGTGTGTGTGTCCCCAAACTTGATATGCTGTATCTTCTTTCTCTCTTCTGGATCAGAGACCAGTTTGCAGAGGAGCTGTGCTGTGTTTGATAACAGGATATAGACATCCATTTTAGCAAGACTTTTCTCTCTTCTTTGATCCTGAGGGATCCACACATAGGTGTCGTTCTCTACCCCCATCTTGTTATCAAACTCTTCTTTAGTCAGGTCATAGTGGTCTTGCACCCACTGTTGTTCCTCCACTGTGATCTCCTCTCCATCACTATGAATCAAGTCGATCATTTTTCGTCGTCCTCCTCCAGTGTAGGCAGGTGGTAAGGGATTACCGTATGCTCCTCCTCTTCCGTCTCTTCTTGTTCAAATCCTCCTTCATCTTCGTCTCCTCCATATCTTCCTTCATCATTCGAGCCCTCTTCTACTCCTCCTCCTACTCCTTCATCTCCTCCTCCTCCTTCATTCAATCCTCCTCCTCCTCCTTCATTCAATCTCTTCCTCCTCCTCCTCCTGCTTCTTCTTCTTCTCTTCTTTGATCTGCCTCCGAGAATTCACTCACTTCGGCGGTCTCTGTCGACATGATGTCGTAGTAGTGATCAACAGGAGGACAGTGTCAGCTCCTATGTTTGGTTTTTGTTCGTTTGTGTTCTGTTCCTCCTTCAGTCGATTGACTAGTGAAGAGAGAAACTAATAGAGAGGGTAGGATAAGATTCCCTGTCCTCTATGAACACTGTTTGTATGTTTGTTTTTGTTTGAGAAAAATAGTCTTTGAGACTTTCTAAGATTTCTTGTTCTCCTTACTCAGATTACTTTCTCCTCCTTCTTTTCTATATTGTATCTAGTATGAGGCACTTGGACCTACACACAGATAGTAATAGAGAAGCTAGAAAAGCTCTCCTTGAGAAGTCGACAGTCGGTCGGATAGGTTCTCAGACCTACCTTTAGAAAACGATCAGAGATTTGCAAAAATACTCTGACGTATGTGTGAGATAATGCAGATAAATGCACAAACTAGAAGGGTAGAGTGTTGTGCTCCTGTCCCTATGCTTGTTTGTGTTTTGTGTGTGTTCCTTCACTCTTCTGTCCACCTCCTTCTTCTTGGTCTCTGTGTGAGAACAGCAAGAACGACAGAGAGTTTGTATCTGATGTCTCCTTGTGAGCACACAGATACTGATTGGGCTAGAGGGTACGAGACACCTGCTTGAGACCAATCAAATTATTTGTTTTGTGAAAGAGTTATGAGGGAGCTGTGTTGGAGTATTTGTTTTCGTCTGACACCCCGTGTGAGACAGGTCAGTGAAAATTCACTCTGTTGCCTGTGTGGCAAAGCAGAAAGAAATCACACTAGTGATGTGGACTCCAAATGTAATG
>WBZZ01003421.1:0-57500 GCA_019918135.1 Paulinella micropora
TGTAATACCCGCATTTGCCGTAATCAATCCTTTTGTCCATAAAGTCCCGTTTGCCCCGTTCAACGACATTAGCAATTGTTCGGACGAATTCTCCCACACAAAACCCATCGTAGCATCATTAGCAACCCTAAACCGAAAACTATACGAACTAAAATCATTTCCTGAAACGGCCGTACCATTTGCTAAACTTTTGCTTGCTCCACCAGATGATGCATAAATTCCCCAGCTCGTATTAGTCGTATCCCATAGAAATATTCCTTTTGCGTTTGTTCCGTCTGTTATTCCCTGAACTCCTATTTTCGCTCCACTTGTATTTGTTGCTGATGTTAGTGTTCCTGTGTATGTTATCCCCGCATTTGCCGTTATCGCCTTTGAAGCAGTGATTGCTGTGTTGTTAATTCTAAATAATTCATTTGTTGCAGCATAGTAAAATACGTGGCTATCCGTTGAAGCATTAACATTATAAATCAATGTATTACTAGCAATACCAAATCCATAAAATCCAGTTGTTGAAGGTGTTCCACTATCATATAAAACCAGTTTATTATTAGCAACAGCACTTCTATCAATAATCACACTTTTACCCGCTCCTACTACTATATTGTCGGTTGTTGTTAATGTTGTCGTTGATATCCCCGCGGTTGAAGTAATTGTTGTTCCAGTTATTGTTCCTCCATTTGTTATATTGTTTGAATTCATATCCAAGGCACCATAAAACCGCATACCGCCAGCATTGTTAAAACGGACGATATCAGACGAAGCGGATTTATTATCCAAAAGTTTTGAAATATAAAGTCCCGCCCCTTTTACATCAGATGCTACATTCGTAAATACATAACCTCGTTGGTTCGCGGTTCCACTTGAAGCAGTATTTAGAGTAAATAAGAAATACTGATAATCACCCGTTGTCTGTGAAAAGAATATATCTCCTCCATTTTGGTTTAATATCCTCGCCCCATTATATGTTATATTTCCACCATTAATGATATCTACATTATTGAAATCGGCTTGGCTTAATAAGGTCAGTGCCCTTACATCATTTCTACTTCCATTAAATATCTTAATTCCTGTTATTGTTTGGTCGCCTGTTAGTTTTACATTTTGTCCGTCCAATGTGTCCGCATATCCTTTTGTTGCTCCGTCCGTTGATAATGTCGGAGTTCCAAGGTTGGCTATTTTGCTACTATTACAATCTAACCCAGAAGCATTTACCCAACCGACTATCGTCCCATCAATAATAAAACTTATTTTTTTCGCAGAAATTTCAAAGTTGTAATATGTTGCTGTTTTCATATCCAAACTAGCAATTGACCCGATATTGGCTGTGGAGTTAAAAACCACGAATGTGCCCTTTGTTGTAGCATTTATTGAATTTCCCGTTATTTCAACACCACTGCTATATGTCTTAATTCCTGCTATGGTTTGGTTTCCTGTTAGTTTCACATTTTGTCCGTCTAATGTATCTACATACGTTTTATTCGCCCCGTCCGTTGTTGCTGTTGGTGTGGCTAAGTTTGTTATTTTTATATTGTTTAAAGATAGTGTAGTGCCAGTTGCTGTCGCGATTACATTATCCCCCGCATATAACTCAACATACGAACCCGTTATTTGTATTGGATAATAGCCCGCAGTTGCTATTTTTTGTGCCACAATCTCTCCTATATTTGTCGCCGTATCAAAGGCAATACCGATACCATCAAAAGCGGCTGGAGCAGTAGCACCCCGCACTTCTATTGTTGAAGTAAATTTTTTATTCCCTGCTATGGTTTGGTCTCCTGTTAGTTTAACGGCCGAAGTATCAAGAGTAGAAACATCAACACCATCAACAAGATTAACATTTGTTATACTTTGACTTTTCATATCAATCCCCGCACTAGCATTTATTATGTTGCTGAATGTTTTGGTTCCTGCTATGGTTTGGTCTCCTGTTAGTTTAACGACTGCGGTATCAAGGGTAGATACATCAATACCATCAACATTACCAACATTTGTTATGTTAAATCCACCCATATTTAAACTGCCCGTCATAGCCGTTGTTCCGTCCTTTGCTAGTTTCGTATCGGTATATGCTTTTGTTGAAGCATCGCCGTCATAGAATGGTGCGGGCAGTCCGCTGATTGCTGTCGTGCTGTTAAAATTTAAAACATTATTTGTCAATGTTATCCCACCCCCTGTTGTTGGAGCAAAAAGTATGGACGAGCCTACAATAGTTAGTGGATAGCCTGTCGCACCACCTGCCTCCGACGAATAGATAGAGCCCATATTATTGTTGTAATTGAAGAATAACTTACCTGTGTTTAATGGATTTGAGTCTTTTACGGCCACATAAGTAGTAAATATTTTGTTTCCTGTTATTGTTTGGTCTCCTGTTAGTTTTACAACCGAACTATCAAGGGCCGAAACATCAACACCATCAACCAAATTTACATTTGTTATACTTTGGCTTTTCATATCAATCCCCGCACTAGCATTTATTATACTGCTAAATGTCTTAATTCCTGCTATGGTTTGGTCTCCCGTTAATTTAACCACAGCACTATCAAGAGCCGAAACATCAATACCATCAACATTACCGACATTTACTACATTAAAACCTCCCATATTCAAATCTCCAAACATCATAGTGAGGCCATCCAATCTAAGAAAAGGTGAGTTTGTATTGCGCCATTGTCCTGTGCTATAAATGAGTAGTTGGTTATTTGTGGGTGTGCCTGTTATGACTACATCCGTTAATTTATCCAATTCAAAGTCGCTTATATAACTTGAAGTCAATGTAGCAAATGAAGTATTGCCGAGCCCGTCCGTTTTTAATATTTGATTAGCCGTGCCGTCCGCTATTGGTAAATCGTATTCATTATTAATTGACACATAACCAGTATCAGATATCAACAAAGAAGAGTTATTATTTTTTGACGATATTGTTATGTCGTCTGTCCTTGCTTGGACTGAGTTTGCTTCTATGTGGTCGCCATATAATACACCATCAACTTCTAAATCCTCGTCTATTATCACAGAGCCGTAATAGTGATATGCCCACGGATTGCCTAAATGGTTCATATTTAAATTCTATTATTTTATAATAAATCTTATAATAAATCTTATAGTATAAGATAGATATATAGTTTAAAAAAATGAATATATTTGGCCGTTCGCAAGAGCAACAATCTATTGACACAAAAACTATCGCGGTCGTGGCCACCCCGACATTAACAAGAAACATTCAAAATGCTTATGTTGGTCTTGACATTAGGTCATGGATGACGAGTTCCACATTTACCACTCTATGCACGGGCGGATATGGTAGCAAAACAATATCAAGTTTAGGATATGGTTATTTCATTAATGTATCATTTCGTGGTTCATTGAATTTACCCGCACCAACTGGCATTGCCACTTTTCAATTTTGGTTTCATATCACAGATGGCACGAATACATATGATTATTATACCGAAGTGCTAAATTATACAACCGCCATTGATTATAAGTCTTTTGATTGTGTGTGGCTAATCCAAAGATATGGAGTTCAAATGAATTTGACTTGGCAGATGACTTGTCCAAACCCCTCGGACACTACCAACAACCGCACTATACGAATTGTAGATAATACAACCAATGATGCTCTGGTAACGTATGCGACTGGCGCACCATTAACCATAGAAGTGTATTATAAATCAGCATCTGCGGAGCCTGTATCTTTCAAACCTTCGTATTTCAATATTGATGTAATGAGAGACATAGCACTAACTGCCTCTTACACATAAAACCTGTCATACATATCCTTTAGTGTCGTGAGTTTGCCCTCGTGTTGAGATAAGACATCGCGGAAAAATGTCTTATAATCTAACTTACCATATTTAAGAGTGGGGCGTTGCTCTGGCGGTATATGTCCGTATCTACTCTCGTGCCATTTCTTCATATCCTCCTGTAATATGGTGCGGTCATCCACTTTCATATACAAGAAATTAAACGGGTCTTTGGATACTTTCAAATGTGCCGTTATTATTTCATAGCAACTATACCCGCCCTCGGGCGGGTTTCGCTTTGCTTTAATCGGTGTTTTCTTCTCTTCTTTTGCTTCCGTTTCTTTTTTTGCCAGTTCTTCCCCCACGTTGGCCTTAATTTCCGTAATGCCTGTTTCTACTAAATCCGCAGTTTTGAATGGAGTGCTTTCCTCCTCTGCCATACTGCTAACTATGTTTTCCAGTGTAGTGGCCGACGGCATTTCTACTTTTACATTGTCGCCACCGCGGGGTTTGTATTGTTCATAAAATGATACAATTTCGGGTTTCGTCCATTTAATGGTCGGTTTCTTAACATTGCTATCAATCTCCCATTTGGCGATCTCGTCCAAATAACTTTGCTTTGTGCTCATACTATATAATGGATAGAAAAAAAATACCAACTGGTATTATTGTTTATTCATCGTCGTCGTCCTGTGTGCTAAATCGCCATTCTTGGTCGCCATAAATAGTTCGCCATGTGTTCTGGCATTCTTCCAGAGAGGGTAATTGTATAAATCTTGGTCTCCTTCCACCTATGGTTTTCTTTGTTTCCCTTGCATCGGGGATCAGTTTTTTCATTTGCATCCAGAAACTTGTCTGCGAAGTATGAGGGTCATTAATATTTGATTTATATACTTCATACATTACTTCTTTTGAAACTTCATCTCCAAATTGTATTTCTGGCATTCCGCTTGAAATATGGCCATCGTTTAAACAATCTAACCACCACTTCCGTATTTTAGATAATGTTTTTACTTTTTGTTGTCGTAGTCCGCCCGTTAATATCGTCTCACGATCGTTAAAAGTGCTAAGGTCTCGTTCGGCAAGAAACTTCGCCAGTCGCTGTCGGTCAATTGCACGGATATCCGTAATTGCTTTTCTTTTTTCGTTTTCCTTCATTAGTGCCAATTCGTCCGATACTTCCAATACTAGCCATCGTTGCTCCGTCGTTCCTGCGGGGACAACCCATTCTTCGTTAGAAGCAAGCACCAAGAAGAAGATATTTTCTAATGTGAGATTTGGTAAATATTTTTGTTTGAGAGTGAGTGTATTTTCGGATACCATTTTCTTAATAGTGCCCGCTCGTTCCTTATCACCACCCCACACCATTTCGTCCATATATACGACTATAGCCCGTGCTAGTTGGGCATTGAAGTCGCCTAACACTTCTTTCACATCGGAGGGCTGAAAGTAATATTCGCCACCAATAATATCTTTGAATATTTCAAGGATAATCCCCTTACCTGCTCGTTCTGTGCTGGTTAGCACCAAAGATAAATGTAATTTCTCCCACGGCTTTTGGTAAATGTGGGCAAACATATCCAAAACCTTTTTATAGACATTTTGGTCTCCACCGCACCATCTGTTAAAAATATGTTGAAAGAATGGCTCGTTTTTCTCTTCTTCTGGAGTAAATGATTTTACATCGTGCAATGTGTCGGCGGGGACGGCAAATCCTTTGAATAAGTTATAAAACCCTTTTTTGTTGTCATCAAAGTATGCCTTGGGGTCAAAGATAATATCATTTACCTCTCGTCGTTTCGGGTGAGTATTCCACATTTTGTATAAATCAACAACATTCAATGTGGCGGGGTTTTTGCCTAGTGCCATCCAGTCTTCCTTTGAAAGATTAGTCTTTATTCTTTTGTTTTTGAAGAATGCCTCCATCGCCGTTTCTGTTTTATAACGAAACACCATTTTATCCCTAGCATCAATGTATTCTTCAATTATGGTTGGCTTTGCCAAGTTAGCAAAACAATATGATTTGTTCATCCATGCCAAAGCGGTTTCTAGAAAATCTTTGAATTTTTCAATCGTCTTACACTCACTGCCAAGTCGCCGTAAGTCATCAATAGTATTGATATCGTGAGCAATTGCGGGAGTAAATTCATGAATTCGCACACCTTTACCTTCACAACCCGTATCATGGCAGTAGAAATAAAGCCCGTCTCGTTTCCACACAACATAGCAGTTGTCGCTTTGGTTCTCCTCGCCATTTATGATACATTTTCTCACTCCTTTCGTTTTTAAAACAAACATTCGTTGCTTTTGCTCTTTTATCTCCACATTAGCCACTTTGCTGAGTATGATTTGTTCAACTTCGGCAATAGTTATGTGCTGGTATCGTCGCAGAGAAGTGTATTCGGGCAGTTTAACACTATAATATGAGGTTTCGTCGGGTCGCATGATTAAGTAATCATCAATTTCAACATTTTGCAATAGTTTCAATGTATTGGTTTTTGGTGTATAAGAGTATGGAAGCAACACACGACTGCTCCCGTCTTTGTGAGAGTAAATAGTGCGAAATGCTCGGTTCTTGTTATACACGGAGATATCCAGAATGGTTCGCAGTTCAATTTTTTTATCCTGTCGTTCAAAGGTAAAGCAGAGGTCAGTGTAATTTTTTTCAATAATAGTTTCCACGAATTTCCAAAATTCTTTTTGTATGTCGCAGTTGGCAAATACGAAGCCGTTGTCATATGAAAAGTGGCACGACATCTTATCACCCTTGCAAGCATCCAAGTATTTGGCCTTTTTCGGGTTGTATTTCATACCAAGTAGTTGAAATACATTTTCCATTAAATCGTTCCATCGTTCATACATCTTCTCTCGTGAGATACTCAAGTTATCTCCGTCCAAATCGGCAAACATTCGCTGTGGCTTACCATCCATCAACACTTCGTAAAATTGTTTTTGTTCTTCGGGGGTTTTTTCAATCAATTCAATAAAGTCTTCTTGGTTTGGTAAAGTAGTAAATTGTTTGTTGCCCCATTTGATAAGGATTTCGGCCGTTTTGCCCTCCAGTGCTTCTTCCTGTTTCCAGTGCCAGTTGCCATTGTCCAACATAGGGGCGGTCATTGTATATCAGTGGTCAGATTTTTTTATAGAAAAATAATTAAATTGTTCTATATATCTATACCCATATGTTATCTTATCCTCAGATGAAATTAAAATATTCTATATATACTCACCGCAACCAAAAGGGAGTGTTGTTTCGTATTTTATTGTAGCAGTCGCATGGTTCATATCCTCTGTAAGCATTACAAAAGGAGCATTGGTAAAAAGCCTTTCGCATACATGTCGTGTGGTAGTATTTGTCCTTGTTCGGGTATCGTGCTATTATATTTTTTGAAATCGCCCTTTTACTTTCGCAGTGGCTACAAAATTTAACATTGGGGTCGTTAAGTCTAACTAGCAACGACAACTCTTCATTCATTTTACGATTATTAAACCTCTTGACACAATGAGAGCCAACAATCATCTCAGCACCACTCGTCCTGTGCTTGATTATGAAGTTCTTTGTAATTATGTGCCCACAGCAACAATAACTTTCCGTGCCACCTTTCAACATACGTGCCACTTGCCAGTGATTAGTGTCCCATCGGCCGTCGGGGGCAACAAAACGGACAGCATTGATTAAATTTAAAAAATAATTTCCCTCCGTGTAATCAATGTGTAATTGTAAATCTTCCTGTGCCCAGTATGGGCGTGTCATCAGCAGTCTAGTGTCCATAGTATATTATGGTGGATATATTTATATATAAAATAATTTATATATTTACCGCCAGACTATCCCGCAATCGCCTCAAACTTATCAATTCTTCCTTTTGTTTTTCGTATCGCTCCTTCCGCTGTGCCTTAATTTTTTCCTTATTTTTGTGGTAGTAAGCCTTGGCATTTGCTCGGTTCTTATCGGGGTGTGCCTTCAAGTAAGCACTCGCCCTTTCCCTCCTTATTAATACCCGTTCGTCGGGCGTGTTATATTTCTTTTGTCTCGGCATGTTATATATATAATTATATTGTTTTAATTATTTAAATCAAAATTGTTTTAATCATTAGATTTCCGTCGGATTTCAATCATTAGAGGTTGGACACCTGCGAGAGAGAGCAGAGGGTGTTTTATTAAAATTCATCTTCCTGCCCCCTGTCCAACCTTTGGCTTCATTTTTCCAAAACTTTTCCCTGTCCCCCTCCTATAAAGGGGGGACATACTTTTTTTTTTTTTTTTCTTATAAAGGTTGGACAGGTTGGACATAAAAAAAAGATTAATAGTAAGAGTAATAATATATAAAATCCTTAAAAAAACATAATAAAAAGTGTCCAACCTTCAAAAACTAAGGTCGGACGTGTCCAACCTAAGGGTTGGACAGGGGGTAGAAAGCGGTATTTTATAAAAACTCTCTCTCCCGTGCTCACATATACAAAAAGAAACAGGACTGCTTTTTATACTCAACAAGCACTACATAAGCACTACATTTTTTTACTCTCACATTATCCCCCCAACCCCCCCGTTTCAACTTCGTTGAAACCGCCCCCCCTTCCCCCCTTTCGGGGTGTGATCATTTATGTTGGATAGACAGGTCCAACCGCAAAGTATAAAACAAGCCGTTAAAATGTATAAAACCAACATTAGACATATAGAAAAAAGTGTCCAACCCTTGTAAAAACCGACGAAGGTTTTCTAAAAATCAACAAACTAAGCACACTAACAGAGATTAAGACATATTAAGCACATAGTCCATATAAAATTTATTTATATATATTTTTATGTAGTAAAAATATGGACTATGTGCTTAATATGTCTTAATCTCTCTTAGTGTGCTTAGTTTGTTGATTTTTAGAAAACCTTCGTCGGTTTTTACAAGGGTTGGACACTTTTTTCTATATGTCTAATGTTGGTTTTATACATTTTAACGGCTTGTTTTATACTTTGCGGTTGGACCTGTCTATCCAACATAAATGATGTATATATGTATATATATATACACACACACATATATATATAATATAATATATTATATATATATATATGTTTAGAGAGAAAGAGAGAGAGAGAGAGAGAGAGATGTGTCAAGGCTGAGCCCGAGGGCCATGCGCCTCCCCCTCGACCCAACAGGGACTACAGTGAGTATGTCGGGGAGGGAAGAATAACTCTTACCATCCTGCATAGAAGGCCCCAAAAGGAAGTCCCTAGTACCCGCACAGTGTCGGGTACCTTGCAGGAAATCAGCTACAAATGATTGATCTTCCCCCGTGAGAGCTTCACGAGACTGGGTAGGGCGCATGGAGGTACTCACCGGCCTAGCAGACATTTCATGCGGTCTGCCAGCGCATGAGGACGTTTTGTGGAAAGTATCCGGGACGCCTCAAAACCTGTCACAACCCCTAGATCGCGGAACGTAAATAACCATTTGATCCCACGTAGTGTATATGTCTTATGCAAAACCCAGAACAACGCAACAACATAGCCTCGGAACCAACGCAACATAGCCTCGGAACCAACGGAACATATAGCCTCGGAACCAACATCGCTCTTGCCCTATGGTTAAGCGGTCCGCGCCCGTGAAGCGGGAACCGCAAGGTACGACCAGAGGGCGGAATAATAATAATAATAATAATAATAATAATAATAGTGTATCTCCTGCCAATTGCTGAGCCAAAAGGCCATGTGCATCCAGTCCTCCATTCCATAAGGAAAGTCTCCACACCAATCGGTGGAATAAAGGAAGTGACGGCATAGAACATTACTCTAGGAGCTTTATACCAATCAGCCCATGGAAAGGACCGATGGCCTATGTACTCCCTTTCTTATGTGCATCCAGTCCTCCATTCCATAAGGAAAGTCTCCACACCAATCGGTGGAATAAAGGAAGTGACGGCATAGAACATTACTCTAGGAGCTTTATACCAATCAGCCCATGGAAAGGACCGATGGCCTATGTACTCCCTAATAATAATAATAATAATAATAATAATAATAATAATACTATATCTGAGGCGTACTGATGCAGCTAATGGCATATCCTCAACGGACATAAGCCTCCAATACCCTTGTTCGAGGTCCTCCACCCCCCCGTGTCAGTCTCTCGCCTGATGATCGGGGCCACCGATGGAGCTCCTGAGGGCAAGACTGCACTAAGCCGAGGTTATTCCGCAGTCCCAGCAACCTCTTGCAAGATGTCACCGAATGTGCAAGTGCATACACCAAGCGCGGTTGCTAGAGCTGCCTCGAAACCCCACCCATAACAATCAGGTGTCTGCTGGGTCCTGGGCTATCAACCAGCATATGCGGAGTTTAAGATCTTTTACGCGCGCAACGACCCTCCTCCCCAGCATCTACCACCAAAGGGTTATGAGTTGGGGTCACAGTTTAACGCCTTGAGGCCATTGGGCTGAATAATAATAATAATAATAATAATAATAATAATAATAATAATAATAATAATAATAATAATAATAATAATAATAATAATAATAATATTGCTTCTCTGTCAATGGCTGATGCATTTCTGCACATGCGCCTCCATCGTCTCACCCGTGAGGGGAGTACGAAGAATTGACGATAAGCTCTAATGACACCCCCGCAAGGGCAGTTCCAACACTTCCAGACGGGCCGGTATGTTCAATGAAAATACTGGTCCAGACGGATCGGTATGTTCAATGAAAATACTGGTGGCACCGACGGGGATCGAACTGGCGACAGGGCCCAGATGGTAGAACTTGACCACTGGGCTATCACGGTGTCAATAATAATAATAATAATAATAATAATAATAATAATAATAATAATAATAGGCTTCCTCAGACTATAGCATCAGATCCAGATCCTGGACATGTGCCTCCATTAATAATAATAATAATAATAATAATAATAATAATAATAATAATAATAATAGTGCTTCTCTGTCAATGGCTGATGCAAATCTGCACATGCGCCTCCATCGTCTCACCCGTGAGGGGAGTACAAAGAATTGACGATAGGCTCTAATGACACCCCCGCAAGGGCAGTTCCAACACTTCCAGACGGACCGGTATGTTCAATGAAAATACTGGTGGCACCGACGGGAATCGAACTGGCGACAGGGCCCAGATGGTAGAACTTGACCACTGGGCTATCACGGTGTCCATAATACTAATAATAATAATAATAATATACTTCCTCTAAGGCATACTGATGCAGCTGATGGCACGATCCGTTTCCGGACATGAGCCTCCATGCCCTTGTTCGAGGTGCTCCATCCCCACGTAGTCAGTCTCTCGACTGATTATAGGGGCCACCGATGGAGCTCCTGAGGGCAAGACTACACTAAGCCGAGGTTATTTCGCAGTCCCAACAACCTCTTGCAAAACGTTGCCGCATGTGCAAGTGCGTACACCAAGCATGGTTGCTAGAACTACCTCAAAACCCCACCCATAACAATTTGGTATCCGCTGGGTCCACGGGCTATCAACCGGCATAGCGGAGTTTAAGATCTTCGACAGGCGCCCAACGACCCTCCTCCCCAGCATCATCCACCAAATGGTTTTGAGTTTGCATCACAGTTTAACGCCGTAAAGCCATTGGGCTGGAGCTCTGATAAACAAGCGTGACTAAGTTTTTATCATCAGGTAATAATAATAATAATAATAATAATAATAATAATAATAATAATAATAATAATAATAATAGTAGTAGTAGTAGTAGTAGTAGTAGTAGTGATAATAATAATGATAATAATAATAATAATAATAATAATAGTGCTTCTCTGTCAATGGCTGATGTATTTCTGCACATGCGCCTCCATCGTCTCACCCGTGAGGGGAGTACGAAGAATTGACGATAGGCTCTAATGACATCCCCGCAAGGGCAGTTCCAACACTTCCAGACGGACCGGTATGTTCAATGAAAATACTGCTCCAGACGGATCGGTATGTTCAATGAAAATACTGGTGGCACCGACGGGAATCGAACTGGCGACAGGGCAATAATAATAATAGTGCTTCTCTGTCTATGGCTGATGCATTTCTGCACATGCGCCTCCATCGTCTCACCCGTGAGGGGAGTACGAAGAATTGACGATAAGCTCTAATGGCACCCCCGCAAGGGCAGTTCCAACACTTCCAGACGGGCCGGTATGTTCAATGAAAATACTGGTCCAGAAATAGACCGGTATGTTCAATGAAAATACTGGTGGCACCGACGGGAATCGAACTGGCGACAGGGCCCAGATGGTAGAACTTGACCACTGGGCTATCACGGTGTCCAAAATAATAATAATAATAATAATAATAATAGTGCTTCTCTGTCAATGGCTGATGCATTTCTGCACATGCGCCTCCATCGTCTCACCCGTGAGGGGAGTACGAAGAATTGACGATAGGCTGTAATGACACCCCCGCAAGGGCAGTTCCAACACTTCCAGACGGACCGGTATGTTCGATGAAAATACTGGTCCAGACGGACCGGTATGTTCAATGAAAATACTGGTGGCACCGACGGAAATCGAACTGGCGACAGCGCCCAGATGGTAGAACTTGACCACTGGGCTATCACGGTGTCCAATAATAATAATAATAATAATAATAATAATAATAGTGCTTCTCTGTCAATGGCTGATGCATTTCTGCACATGCGCCTCCATCGTCTCACCCGTGAGGGGAGTACGAAGAATTGACGATAAGCTCTAATGACACCCCCGCAAGGGCAGTTCCAACACTTCCAGACGGGCCGGTATGTTCAATGAAAATACTGGTCCAGAAATAGACCGGTATGTTCAATGAAAATACTGGTGGCACCGACGGGAATCGAACTGGCGACAGGGCCCAGATGGTAGAACTTGACCACTGGGCTATCACGGTGTCCACAATAATAATAATAATAATAATAATAATAATAATAATAATAATAATAATAATAATAATAATAATAATAGTGCTTCTCTGTCAATGGCTGATGCATTTCTGCACATGCGCCTCCATCGTCTCACCCGTGAGGGGAGTACGAAGAATTGACGATAGGCTCTAATGACACCCCCGCAAGGGCAGTTCCAACACTTCCAGACGGACCGGTATGTTCAATGAAAATACTGGTCCAGACGGACCGGTATGTTCAATGAAAATACTGGTGGCACCGACGGGAATCGAACTGGCGACAGGGCCCAGATGGTAGAACTTGACCACCGGGCTATCACGGTGTCCAATAATAATAATAATAATAATAATAATAATAATAATAATAATAATAATAGTGCTTCTCTGTCAATGGCTGATGCATTTCTGCACATGCGCCTCCATCGTCTCACCCGTGAGGGGAGTACGAAGAATTGACGATAAGCTCTAATGACACCCCCGCAAGGGCAGTTCCAACACTTCCAGGCGGGCCGGTATGTTCAATGAAAATACTGGTCCAGACGGATCGGTATGTTCAATGAAAATACTGGTGGCACCGACGGGAATCGAACTGGCGACAGGGCCCAGATGGTAGAACTTGACCACTGGGCTATCACGGTGTCCAAATAATAATAATAATAATAATAATAATAATAATAATAATAGTGCTTCTCTGTCAATGGCTGATGCATTTCTGCACATGCACCTCCATCGTCTCACCCGTGAGGGGAGTACGAAGAATTGACGATAAGCTCTAATGACACCCCCGCAAAGGCAGTTCCAACACTTCCAGACGGGCCGGTATGTTCAATGAAAATACTGGTCCAGAAATAGACCGGTATGTTCAATGAAAATACTGGTGGCACCGACGGGAATCGAACTGGCGACAGGGCTCAGATGGTAGAACTTGACCACTGGGCTATCACGGTGTCCAAATAATAATAATAATAATAATAGTGCTTCTCTGTCAATGGCTGATGCATTTCTGCACATGCGCCTCCATCGTCTCACCCGTGAGGGGAGTACGAAGAATTGACGATAAGCTCTAATGACACCCCCGCAAGGGCAAATAATAATAATAATAATAATAATAATAATAATAATAATAATAGTAATAAGCAGTCGTAGTAGTAGTAGTAGTAGTATTAGTAGTAGTAGTAGTAGTAGTAGTAGTAGTAGTAGTAGTGGTAGTAGTAGTAGTAGGAGAAGTAGCAGTAGTAGTAGTAGTAGTAGTAGTAGTATAAGTATTAGTATAAGTATGAGTATAAGTATAGGTATAAGTATAGGTATTATTATTATTATTATTATTATTATTATTATTATTATTTTGGACACCGTGATAGCCCAGTGGTCAAGTTCCACCATCTGGGCCCTGTCGCCAGTTCGATTCCCGTCGGTGCCACCAGTATTTTCATTGAACATACCGCTCCGTCTGGACCAGTATTTTCATTGAACATACCGGTCCGTCTGGAAGTGTTGGAACTGCCCTTGCGGGGGTGTCATTAGAGCTTATCGTCAATTCTTCGTACTCCCCTTACGGGTGAGACGATGGAGGCGCATGTGCAGAAATGCATCAGCCATTGACAGAGAAGCACTATTATTATTATTATTATTATTATTATTATTATTATTATTATTATTATTATTATTATTATTATTATTATTATTATTGAGTCTTTGGATCGGAGCCGCGTCACCGAACGGTCCCGTGCTACCAATGGAGGCACATGTCCGACAGGATCAAAGGCAAATTGACCGATAAGTCTATTATTATTATTATTATTATTATTATTATTATTATTATTATTATTATTATTATTATTATTATTATTATGGAGGGGTGCACAGTATGGCACCCCACGGGAAGAGGAGTTGGTTGGGCCTCTTCCCACTGGTTCCGAGGCTATGTTGTTGTGTTGTTCTCACAAGCTGGCAGACCGCATGAAATGTCTGCTACCCCCCTTGAGTACCTCCATTCGACTTATACCCAGTCTTGTGGAACTCTCATAGGGAACATCAATCATTTGCAGTTGATTCCCTGCAAGGTATCCGACACGCCAGGCGGGTAGCTATTCAGGGATGGTTAGAGTCACTCTTCCCTCCCCGACATTCACTGTGTGACTGTTGGGTCGAGGGATGGAGGCGCGTGGTCCTTGGACTCAGCCATGACAGATCAATACACATATTATTATTATTATTATTATTATTATTATTATTATTATTATTATTATTATTATTATTATTATTATTATTATTATCATTATTTTGGACACCGTGATAGCCCAGTGGTCAAGTTCTACCATCTGGGCCCTGTCGCCAGTTCGATTCCCGTCGGTTCCACCAGAATTTTCATTGAACATACCGATCCGTCTGGACCAGTATTTTCATTGAACATACCGGCCCGTCTAGAAGTGTTGGAACTGCCCTTGCGGGGGTGTCATTAGAGCTTATCGTCAATTCTTCGTACTCCCCTCACGGGTGAGACGATGGAGGCGCATGTGCAGAAATGCATCAGCCATTGAAAGAGAAGCACTATTATTATTATTATTATTCAGATATAGTAAATCTGCCTTGGAGTGTTGACTGTGACATATTTGAGGGAAATCCCGATGAAAAAACCTAGTCACACTTCCTAAACAGAGTTCCAGCCCAATGGCCTCAAGGCGTTAAACTGTGACGCCAACTCATAACCCTTTGGTGGTAGATGCTGGGGAGGAGGGTCGTTGCGCGCGTAAAAGATCTTAAACTCCGCATATGCTGGTTGATAGCCCAGGACCCAGCAGACACCTGATTGTTATGGGTGGGGTTTCGAGGCAGCTCTAGCAACCGCGCTTGGTGTATGCACTTGCACATTCGGTGACGTCTTGCAAGAGGTTGCTGGGACTGCGGAATAACCTCGGCTTAGTGCAGGCTTGCCCTCAGGAGCTCCATCGGTGGCTCCGATCATCAGGCGAGAGACTGACACGGGGGGGTGGAGGACCTCGAACAAGGGTATTGGAGGCTTATGTCCGTTGAGGATATGCCATTAGCTGCATCAGTACGCCTCAGATATAGTATTATTATTATTATTATTATTATTATTATTATTATTATTATTATTATTATTATTATTATTGTTATTATTATTATTATTATTATTATTATTATTGTTAGAGAGTACATAGGCCATTCGTCCTTTTCAATGGGATGATTGGTATAAAGGTCCTAGAGTGATGTTCTATGCCGTCACTTCCTTTATTCCACCGATTGGTGTTGAGACTTTCCTTAGGCATCGAGGACTGGATGCACATGGCCTTTGGGCTCGCCATTGGCAGGAGATATATTATTATTATTATTATTATTATTATTATTTGGACACCGTGATAGCCCAGTAGTCAAGTTCTACCATCTGGGCCCTGTCGCCAGTTCGATTCCCGTCGGTGCCACCAGTATTTTCATTGAACATACCGGTCTATTTCTGGACCAGTATTTTCATTGAACATACCGGCCCGTCTGGAAGTGTTGGAACTGCCCTTGCGGGGATGTCATTAGAGCTTATCGTCAATTCTTCGTACTCCCCTCACGGGTGAGACGATGGAGGCGCATGTGCAGAAATGCATCAGCCATTGACAGAGAAGCACTATTATTATTATTATTATTATTATTATTATTACTATTATTATTACTACTATTTATAGTAGAAGTAGTAGTAGTAGTAGTAGTAGTATAGTATTAGTAGTAGTACTAGTGGTAGTAGTACTCGTGGTAGTAGTAGTAGTAGTAGTAGTAACAGAAAAAGAGGATGACGACGACGACAACGAAGAAGAAGAAGAAGAAGAAGAAGAAGAAGAAGAAGAAAAGAAAGAAGAAGAAGAAAAAGAAGAAAAAGAGTAATAAGAAGAGAAGATGAGAAGAGAAGAACGATAGACCTGCAGCTGGCTCTCTATTCATATTCGCTTGTCGCTGGATACACTCGTCCACGAGCACCTGTGCATTATTCACTCGTGCCTGCGCAAAGTCCACTCCTGTTTGTGCAGAATCCACGCCTGCCTGCGCAGAATCCACGCCTGCCTGCGCAGAATCCACGCCTGCCTGCGCAGAATCCACGCATGCCTGCGCAGAATATGCTCCTTTGACTGCCATGTCAAACATCTGCTGCGCCCGTTTAATCAAATCTTTTGTCCCGGTCGCCTCGGCCTTCTCGAGCTCTTTCTTGGCCTTCTCGAGCTCTTTCTTGGCCTTCTCGACCTTGGCCTCGGCCTTCTCGAGCTCTTTCTTGGCCTTGTCGCCCTTGGCCTCGGCATTCTCGAGCTCTTTCTTGGCCTTCTCGACCTTGGCCTCGGCCTCCTTGACCTTGGCCTCGGCTTTTAGCTCTTTTTTTTGCCTCCTTAAGCTCTTTCTTTACCTTCTTGCAATTTGCATCGGCCTCCTTGAGCTCTTTCTGAAACGCCTCGCGCTCGGGTAGGCGCTTTTCGGTCGCACCCACAACTACAGGGTCTGGCTTGGGATCTGGTCCACCCCCAAACTGGCCAAACTGCAGTTGGAGCGGCAAGCCGGGAGACACACTGAAAGAGCTCCCCTCTTCGTTCCCCTCTTCGTTCGGCTGACTTTTGTCCGGCGCCTGTGCAAAGTGCTGCGACACCACCCAGCCGAAAGCGTTCACCAGCAAGACCCCGACAACGCCTGCCACAAACGCAACCAACACGCACACGCACAGACAGCCAGCCATACACATTTTGTCTAGCTATGCAAAAAAAGAAAGGACGTGCAGTCATGCCGATCCACGTTTTCTTAAGCATGTCCCTGTCCTACTTGTTCCTAAGTATTCTGCCCTGCCTCGCTGGCATGCCTATGGCAACTCGCAGCAAGTTAAAGGCTGGGCGGGGCCAGGTTGGATGTCCTTTTTCCAGTGCCACGAAATCACAATCAGTCATGGCTCTCCAGAAACGCCGTCCTGGCCTTATGAGCTTGCGACCGACAGCGTCCTGCCCTTATGCGCTTGTGACCGACAGTGCCTGCACTTGGAAGCAGTAGAGAGAGAGAGAGAGGAGAGAGAGAGAAGAGAGAGGAGAGAGAGAGAAGAGAGAGGAGAGAGAGAGAGGAGAGGAGAGAAGAGGAGAGAGAGAATGAGCAAGAAATGAGCGGAATGAGCGAGAGAGAGAGAGAGAGTCTGTTAAATATCTGCTGTCTGTCCGTGTGTATAGGTGAATGTGGTGTGTACTTCGCTTGTTTGCGTTTCTTGAATCTCTTAGCGTGTGTAATCTGCGTATCTATGTGTCTGTTAAATGTGTGTCTATCCGTGTGTGTGTGTGTTCGTAGTGTGTGTGTGTGTGTGTGTGTGTTGTGTGTACTTTGCTCGTGTTTGCGTTTCTTAAATCTCTCGTGTGTGCATATATGCGTGTTTGTGTGCTGCTCTCTTGTGTTTCGTTTTGTTCGGGTCTTGTCTTCAATTTTGTTTTGCTTTCGCACCTAGTCTTAGTCTTTCTGGAGTTTGCACTTTGTTCGCATTGTTGTTGCTCGCTTCGTGATTCTGAATTATTTTTCTTCGTTCGCGTTTTCGATTGGATTTCGAGCTTGCGTGGAAGTAGCTGCTATTCAGTCTCTATTCATTTTCAGTAATCATTTATTCCTTCTTGACTCAGCTCAAGAGATCTCTAGAGGCCTAGATCCCTATGTTGTTTTTTGTGCCTGCGACGAAAGTAAGGCTCATCATAATTGTCGATTCTTCAACACTACCCGATTTGATGATGATTTCAAGTATTACAAGTAAAGTCAACGAACAGCTGAAAAAGACTATTCAGAGAATTCCAACTTGTGAAGTAAATATCGCCATCTTTATGTCTCCTCTGCTGATTTGTGGTTGGAGATGACTCCAGGGTCACTACCCTTCAGGCCTATCGATTTTAATTACAAATCCTTTCACTAGGCAAAACTAGCCGTCCGGCTAAAATTGCGAAATAATAGTTCGCGACGGAAAACGAGAGTTTTCCCGTCGAGCCGGGCCGATAAAGCAGGCCGAAGGCTGAGCCGGCCCGGCGAAACGGGAAAACGCCGAGTTTTCCGTCGAGTAGCGTACGAGTTTTTTTATCCGCGTCCGTTCGGAATGTGACTCTTACCAGATTCTTCCGGCGGATGGAGAGATCTTGACAGCTTTCGACTTAAAACTTCCATCCGTCGTAAGAATTTGGCAATGTGTTTTTCCACCTTCTGAGTGGAACGGACAGCCGAGCCTTCTCTTTCCTCGCTCCCGAGACAAGCATGTATTTCAATATCTGAAAAATATCAGTATGTTCGGATACGTGAAGAGAAGTGGATGTCGGTTTGTAGCATTTCTTTCCGTGTATGTGTAAATATGTATGTATGTATGTATGTATGTATGTATGCCTGTATGTATGTACATACAAGCAGAAGAATTGTTGATAGGCCTGATAAAACAGGATGCCATTTTTGCCGAGGTGTGATAATCTATTGCTTTTTTGTCCGGCCAGTGCAGGGAAAAGTGGCATTTGCAAATACACAACCACAACTTGCTCTGGTGGCGCCAGGTGGCAGGAAACACCTGCTTTTTGTGGTGGCAGGATTCTGGAATTTTTGGCAATCAAGCTTTGCAGCTTTTCCCTGCACTCAATCGTTGTCCTTTGAAGTTGGGGAGAGTGGCAATCGATTGTTCAGGCCAAGCACTATCAGAATACACAATAAAAAATTTTCTGGTAGGCGGTGGCACCGGACACCCCACCCACAAGTGCTAATTTTCTTATTTTTTGGATAAATACCAGCCACAAATTTTTTTTGTAAAAAACTGACGATTTGCGAACGCCAAACCCTTGCGGTTTCTGTTCTTGGCGATGACTACTGAGGAGTTGGATGCAGTACACACGATTGTAGCTCTGCGTGCTGCAGCCGCCCCAGGAAATCATCCTCCTGACCAGGAACAGCAAGGCACTGGCATGTTGTCGCCTGTCCCTGCGCACAGATCCAATAGCGCAGACACACAAACGACACCCCTCCTGCCTCTCCACGTGAGGAACAGAGCGTGCAAGTCGAACGCAAGCATCCAGTGGATCCAGATCCACCAGCCGACTCGTCAGACGACTCGTCAGACGACGAGCCTCTTGTGGATGCTGGTATGGGATCTCTCACTAATCGCTCATACCTCTGGCTGATGATCGACCCCTGGCACGAGCACCACGCGCCTGACAAGATCGTGCTTGGCCTCCACCCCGACCGCAAGAACGTAGAGAAGGCACCGACCTTGCAGATCGTGAGGAAGCTAGCTGAATTCCTCAGCGAGCACAAGGGCAAGGCCGGTGCGATGCGCCGGCGCCACGTCCGGGCTGCCCAAAACGACGCGGCAGACCGCGTGGCCAAGTACGACACGTTGGTGTACGAGCGGGCCGTGAGCCCACTGCCGAAGAGAAAGAGCGTGCGGGCGCCTACCCCGACGCGTTCTACCCGCAAGACGGCGAGAACGATTAAGAAGGGCACTGGCGCGGTGCTACGGGAACGTGGCAATAGGCTGCGCGACTGCGTGACCCAGAGCTATCTCAACTTGATACCGCGCGCCGCTACCAAGAAGTCATCCTACCGTAGGCGCCTGGCCAAGTCAGCGCACACAGCGAGCGTCGCGGCCTTCTGTAAGAACTAAACATTCGACAATCTTGTGGGTATCCCTTTTTCCGAAATTTTCCATGAAGTATATGGACTTTTTTGAAAATGTGTGGAACTGAAAGGAAATCAATTCACTGATTGCAGAAAATATAAAAATAATATTAAAACATGTTTTTATTAATTGTAATACACTTTAACTTCATCTTCAGAGGTGGGCAGGAACCGGTCCGACACGGTAATCTTTCTCCTTTTTCATAGTCCCGGCTACTATGAATCTATGATGATAACAATGCCCAACATGCAGAATTTGCTTTTAATTTTGTTTATCTTTGTTTACATTAAGCATTTTACTTTATTATGATAATAAACATTGCTTTTACCTACAATAAATTCCCCCCGGGAGGGGGGGGAGGGGGGTAGGGGGGAACGGGGGAGGAAGAGAAGTGCGATGTCGCCACGCAAAATACATAGATTCTACAACAAAATTTCTTTAATTACTAAAAAAATAATAAATCTAACTCCGTAATATCATACTAGCTAAATTAGAAGTTTGTTTAACTCTTGCACGCGACAAACGTTCTTAATCCCGCTTTCGACCATAACAAACCTGCCAGTGCAAAAAATTACGATTAATACTACACTACTACAAAGAAAAAAAACACAAAACAAATTCAAACATCTTTCAGATGAAGGAGAAAAGTGAAAGCTATGCAAACTACCTGGTGCGTGCATTTGAAGTTAGCGCCGAGTCAGCGCAAGCGATGCTAAAACAAAATCCCATGCGTTAGGTGAGCTGGGAGCGGTGAGACCGGTGCCGCGTTGGGGGGTGGAAGGTGAGTTCCCAGCAGACAGAGCGCCAGCTGCCATCCGCGCGATGAGATCCTCCAGCAAGCTTTCTCTCTCGCTCTTACCATTTTTGTTGTTGTTGTTGTTGTTGCTGTTGTTGTTGCTGTTGTTATCATTATCATCATAGTTTTTCTTGTTCTTGTTATTCTTCTTCTTCTTCTTCACTCTCTCGTTCTCTTCTTCTGAGCTTTCCTCCTCCTCCTCCTCCTCCTTCTCCTTCTTCGAATTCTTCTCTTTCTTCTCTCCTCTTCCCGTTGTCGCTTCTCTTGCGCCTCTTTTTCCTTCCGATCTTGCGCTTCTTTTTTCTTCCTTTCCTCCTCTCTCAACTTTCTTTCTTCTGCTAGCATTTCCTTAATGGATGCGGCTTGTTCTGACATTGCCTTGTTCACAAGATCCTGAACGACTTCTTTCGACACGCCGGCGGACGAACTACCCTGAATACAATACCGGTCGCCGTTGTTTTGAAAGAAGTCGTTCATTTCTTGCGAACAAGGCAGTGGCAGAACAAACCAACAGCAACGACAACAACAACAACAAAGAATAATAATAATAATAATAATAATAATAATAATAATAATAATAATAATAATAATAATAATAATAATAATAATATTGTATCTCCTGCCAATTGCTGAGCCAAAAGGCCATGTGCATCCAGTCCTCCATTCCATAAGGAAAGTCTCCACACCAATCGGTGGAATAAAGGAAGTGACGGCATAGAACATTACTCTAGGAGCTTTATACCAATCAGCCCATGGAAAGGGACCGATGGCCTATGTACTCCCTAAGAAATAATAATAATAATAATAATAATAATAATAATAATAATAATAATAGTGCTTCTCTGTCAATGGCTGATGCATTTCTGCACATGCGCCTCCATCGTCTCACCCGTGAGGGGAGTACAAAGAATTGACGATAAGCTCTAATGACACCCCCGCAAGGGCAGTTCCAACACTTCCAGACGGGCCGGTATGTTCAATGAAAATACTGGTCCAGACGGATCGGTATGTTCAATGAAAATACTGGTGGCACCGACGGGAATCGAACTGGCGACAGGGCCCAGATGGTAGGACTTGACCACTGGGCTATCACGGTGTCCACTAATAATAATAATAATAATAATAATAATAATAATAATAATAATAATAATAATAATAGTGTATCTCCTGCCAATTGCTGAGCCAAAAGGCCATGTGCATCCAGTCCTCCATTCCATAAGGAAAGTCTCCACACCAATCGGTGGAATAAAGGAAGTGACGGCATAGAACATTACTCTAGGAGCTTTATACCAATCAGCCCATTGAAAAGGACCAATGGCCTATGTACTCCCTAATAATAATAATAATAATAATAATAATAATAATAATAATAATAATAATAATAATAATAATAGTGCTTCTCTGTCAATGGCTGATGTATTTCTGCACATGCGCCTCCATCGTCTCACCCGTGAGGGGAGTACGAAGAATTGACGATAAGCTCTAATGACACCCCCGCAAGGGCAGTTCCAACACTTCCAGACGGGCCGGTAATAATAATAATAATAATAATAATAATAATAATAATAATAATAATAATAATAATAATAATAATAGTGCTTCTCTGTCAATGGCTGATGCATTTCTGCACATGCGCCTCCATCGTCTCACCCGTGAGGGGAGTACGAAGAATTGACGATAGGCTCTAATGACACCCCCGCACGGGCAGTTCCAACACTTCCAGACGGACCGGTATGTTCAATGAAAATACTGTTGGCACCGACGGGAATCGAACTGGCGACAGGCCCAGATGGTAGAACTTGACCACTGGGCTATCACGGTGTCCAATAATAATAATAATAATAATAATAATAATAATAATAATAATAATAGTGCTTCTCTGTCAATGGCTGATGCATTTCTGCACATGCGCCTCCATCGTCTCACCCGTGAGGGGAGTACGAAGAATTGACGATAGGCTGTAATGACACCCCCGCAAGGGCAGTTCCAACACTTCCAGACGGACCGGTATGTTCAATGAAAATACTGGTCCAGACGGACCGGTATGTTCAATGAAAATACTGGTGGCACCGACGGGAATCGAACTGGCGACAGGGCCCAGATGGTAGAACTTGACCACTGGGCTATCACGGTGTCAATAATAATAATAATAATAATAATAATGTATCTGCTGAGCCAAAAGGCCATGTGCATCCAGTCCTCCATTCCATAAGGAAAGTCTCCACACCAATCGGTGGAATAAAGGAAGTGACGGCATAGAACATTACTCTAGGAGCTTTATACCAATCAGCCCATTGAAAAGGACCAATGGCCTATGTACTCCCTAATAATAATAATAATAATAATAATAATAATAATAATAATAATAATAATAATAATAAAGTTTGAAAAAAAAATATCAGCGCTTCCCGTTAGAGAGATTATACTCGGAAAAAAAAAAGACAGGGAAAGGCTCACTGATAGAATGCCACACACACTAGCTAGCCATACTAAAGCTAGTAGCTATACTCCCCTCTCTAAACTATATGCTGCGGCGCCCAAAGAGACCTTTTGCCCCCCCCCCCCCGGGGCCCCCCCCCCCCTCACAAAAAAAAGAAAAAGAAGAAGAAGGAGTAGGAAAGATTATACCTCCAACGACATGTCCACTTCATCAGCGTCGACCGCGGGCTTTTTGGACTTCGGCTTGCCTAGTCACGTCAGAAATTAGAAACACTGAAAAAAAAGCACACAAAAAAAGATGAAATTTGCTAGTACCTGGCTTTTTTTTGCTGGACCCCTTAGGCATAGGAGGCTCAGGGGTCTCTTCTTCTTCAGGGACGTCTGGAACGTCTGGAACATCGTCGACGTCGATGGATTCTGCACAAAGAATCAAACAATATTACATACATCCTTCATTTTTCATTACATACAATGTTGCTACCGAATCTCAGTTTTTTTGGACTGCCCGAAGAGCGAGGCTCAGTCGGGCCCTTTTTTTGATTCTTCTTCTAACGTTTCAGGCGAGCATGCAGTAAATATGCAAAATAAAGAAAAGGAAGATGCCAAAAAAAACAAAAACAAAAAAAAAAAAAAAAAAAAAAAAAAAAAAAAGATTGAGCTGGTGGAGAAGAAGAATAATAACATGTATTTGAAGAAGAAAAAGAAAAATGGAAGAAGAAGAGGAAGAAGAAGAAGAAGAAGAGAAGAAGAAGAAGAAGAAGAAATGACCTTGTTTGCTTCGTACAGAAGCAAAAGCTCCCGCTTCCGCCAGTTGCAAATCATAGGCGGGTTCGTGGGGTTACCGACGTAGAGGAGCCACGCGGGCTTCATCTGCTTCTCGAAGTCCATCGGCGACTGATCAAGCATGCAAGAGTGTTTAAGGTTAAAACCAAAAAAACCCATGAGCTGATATTGGATTTCGTCAGCCTTGCCATCGCCGTCAGTGTCGACCTCGCGCGCAGCAAAAATGAAGCGCTTCGATCCTGCAACATCCAAGTATAAAAAATATGTGCAGCTTGTGAATTTTGAAAAACATACAGTACCTCGATTTACTTGCGCAGGAGTCTTCTTGCGCCAACCAATGGGAAAGACAATGAAGAGCCTGCAAATAAACAATCAGTTTATAAAAATCTTTCATAGGTATAGGGGAAAAGACCCGGGAGCACAAGGTGAAGTTTCACCCTCACATGTCTCCACTTGCGTGGACGCCTTCAGTTCGAAATTGTTGTACTTTGTAAGTGCAACGTCGAGCGCGAGCGCCCCCTCCCGATGTTTGTTGTCCTCGGATGTGAACTTAAAGAGCAAGCTAATTAAAGCAGCAGCGAAAGAGGAATAATAATAATAATAATAATAAAAAGAGAGTTTAAATTAAAAAGAAATGGCAGCGCTTCCCGTTAGAAGAAATATACTCGAAAAAAAAACAGGGAAAGGCTCACTGATAGAAGGCAACACACACTAGCTAACTATACTAAAGCTAAGTATCTATACTCCCCTCTCTAAACTATGCTATCGAATAATAGTAATAACAATATAATAATAATAATAATAATAATAATAATAATAATAATAATAATAATAATAATAATAATAATAATAATAATAATAATAATAATAATAGTGCTTCTCTGTCAATGGCTGATGCATTTCTGCACATGCGCCTCCATCGTCTCACCCGTGAGGGGAGTACGAAGAATTGACGATAGGCTCTAATGACACCCCCGCAAGGGCAGTTCCAACACTTCCAGACGGACCGGTATGTTCAATGAAAATACTGGTGGCAACGACTGGAATCGAACTGGCGACAGGGCCCAGATGGTAGAACTTGACCACTGGGCTATCACGGTGTCCAAATAATAATAATAATAATAATAATAATAATAATAATAATAATAATAATAGAGCCCCATTCGCGGAGCAGGCCTTCGGAGCCAGGCGCCGCTGAGACCGACAGCGCCCGTACCAAATGTCGTGTGCGGTCAGTCACGAACAGGGTGTCGCCCGCCGCGGCCACGCCACTGTCGGCACAGGCACCGAGGGTGACACTTGCGAGGGAGCCCTGCGGCCGCAGCCCGCCCTTGAACACGACCAAGCCGCGCGTACCCGAGTCGACCGCGTAGAAGCGGCCCTGGCAAAAAGCCAACGCCACGGGCCGCAGGGATTTGCCCAGGACGCGCGGCACGCCGGCTCTGTCGTGGTCCGTCGTCGTCAGGCTGAAGCTCCAGAGATTGCCGCCCCCTTCTTCTATGGCGTACAGCAGGCCGTTCCCGACGCACAGCGCCGCGGCGCGGCGCACCGTGGCGCCGCGGCCGGGCTGGGGCAGCACGTAGGTCGCACAAAGCGGCGCAACCCCGGGCGGCCGGGCCTCGACAAACGTCGTGCGCAGCGAGCTGTGGAGCACTCGAGTAGGCTCGAGCCGCGGGCACCAGAGCAGCGGCATGGCGGCCAGCGCCGGCACCGAGACGATCACGCCCGGGGGTAGCACAAGTGTGCTGGTTTCGGTGGTCTCGGTGTACGTGACCGTGAGCTGGCGCTGCTGTTCTAGCCGTTCGATCTCGCGCTCGTGTTGGCCCAGCAGTTGGTTCAGCCTCACGACCTCCGCCTCATTCCGGGCGGGCGCGACAGTCTCGTCGTCAGCGGGGGGCTGGCGCAGCTTGCACTCCAGCGCCAGCAGGTCCTGCTGCACCAGCCGCACATCCTCGCGCCGTTTCTGCAGTACGTGCGCCGCCGTCGCCCGGGCGTCTTCGGCCGCACGCTCAAGTCGTCGGACAGCGTGACACTGGCTAGCCGCAACGAGCCGTCGGCCTCGAGGTTGCCCTGAAGCCGCTTGCCTTGCAGGTCGAACGAGTCGGGGCGCAAGGTGGCCACGGGCGCGAACGCGCCAGAGAATGACAGCAACAGTTCGCCTTGCGGAGCGGCACTTTGCATTTAGGTCTGGGTAAAGGCCAAAAACAAACAAAGCTAAACAAAGCTAGACAATACACACACTAAAAAAAAAGGAAAGGCCTGCCAGCGGGGGGGGGGGGGCACTGTCTGAGAAGTTTTTCCATTCCTTTGGTGACTTTTGGGGGGGGGGGGGGAATGGCGGCCTTGCCCCTCCTCTTCGCCATTTCCCCCTCGCCATTTCCCCTCCTCTTTGCCATTTCCCCCTCGCCATCTCCCCTCCTCTTCGCCAGTGTTTTCATTTCCTGTCTCCGACTCACTCTCGAACTCGTGCAACTGCTGCGGCCGTTCTCGCTCGCTCTCTTTTAGGTTTTCTTTGGCATGTGGAGAGTTTGAGCCCCACACACGCAACGGCCCCCCCCCCCTCCTCCTTCTGGGGGGCGCGGCCCCCCCCCTCCCCATATACACAGGCCCCCCCTCAAATTGGAAAAGAAGATTTGCTTTTTCTTTTTTTTTGCTCACAAATATTGAAGACAAATATGTTCTAATCGCGCCATGGAGTTTACCTACAGGGACCGGTGCTTCAACCTCGCATGCCCTAATAAGGCCCAAGGTCCAGCGCGCGTCCGCAAGTGCGCCCGCTGCTGCTACGCGACGTACTGCAGCCCGCAATGCCAGAAAGAAGACTGGAAACGGACGCACCGTAAGATTTGCCAACCAGGCTCCAAGTTGATCAAGGAGTACAAGCGCGTGCGCGAGTTCGCGCGCCGGGTGTGCCGGGAGCCCCGACTGTGGTACGACACCTTGGCGCCCCATGTCCCGGCTATCTGCCGACAGCAGGCTGGTGTACCTGCGCTTGGAGTCGGGAGATAAGATGGTGGGTCAGCATATTTCCGCACAAAAGCTGGCCCAGCCCGAGTCGACGGTCCTGCGCGATTTCCTCAAGGGCTACCCATTCCCGTCCGATCGTGCGGCGCTGGTCGTAGTGGTCAGCTCCGCGCTGGTGGACCTCGAGGAGGATCCGCAAAATGTGCACGTGGCCCTGGGCGTGCTGACGCTGACACCACCAGACAGTCCGCCAACAGGCAGTCCAACAGGCAGTCCGCCAACAGGCGGCAGCCCGCCAACAGGCAGTCCAACAGCGGACGGTCCAGCAGGCGGCCCACCGCCGGTATACAACCCACCGCCGCTGTGCTGTGCTGCCTGCGGCCGCGCCGAAACCACGAAATTGCGCTCCTGTGGCTCGTGCCACGCCAGGCTATACTATTTTGCGGGTGTTGGCGCCTAGCTGAGAGTGCTTGCTGAGGACAGTCATGCTGATGTTCCAGCCGGCATGCAGCAGCTTGAACACCAATATCTCGAAGATCCTACCCAACTCGCTATTCCGTTCAGGGTCGGTGCTACTGACGATAGCGTTGTAGATTCTTTTAAAAGTCGTTAGCTCAATCCTGGACCGTGCGTAGTCAGACACAAATCGGACGGTACGTTTGGTGTAGTTGGAGCCTGGCACCACGTCGAAGCCGAGCACGGCGCTCAGGGGCTTCTTCTCGTTGTCGTCCGCGTCCACCATGCCAGCGCCATGCACGAGCACGCCAGATATCGCACTCGCCTTGCTTGTCATCGCTCTGTCAATACCTATCTTGAAATCATCGAATTCAGGCTGGGAAACAACTCGACGAGGGTATGGGCCCACCACTGCTACTCGCTCTCTCAACGTGGGCAAGTCCACGTCAGGGAACAGGAACGGCTGCGCGGCTTCCATCGCTTCGCACGTCCACAAAGGTATGTAGACGGTAGCTTGGGTGTGCTTGCGCCATTCGCTGAAGTGACGATCATCGGGCGAGCAAACGAATACTGTCTTGGCTGGTAGCAAAGCTGGCATCGTGGATCCCTGCGCCTGCCCAGAGTCCACGATGACGTTGTCCCTGTCACGCACAGCTTGCTCCCTAAATGCAGCGAAATCTGCTACTGATACCGAGCAGGCCTCATAATCGCTGGCGTGGTTGCTGGCATCCCGGGGGCAAACTTCCAGACAACCGCATCTTTCCGGTGCTCGAAGACGATCGTGGGTAGAGGTTGACTGCTGTGTTGGCGCCGCTCGTGGATGATTTCCCGAATCGCGTAGTTGATAGTCCGCGACTTGCCGATGCCCGGCGAGCCGATGACGAGGAAGTGCTGTGAACTGCGGCCAGGCTCGAAGGCCTCGATAATCGCCTGCCTGGCACCACGGGTGTGTGGAGGCATCACCATGACCGAGGACGTCCTCTGCTCGTCGTTCTGCAGCGTGGATTCCAGCTTGAAGACGTGCAACTCCTCCATCTCGCTGCGACCGTCCTCAGACAGCGCCCGCTTGAAGGTAACGCGCTGCACTGGGGTCGCCAGCAGCTCTTGTATATACTTGGTGGCAGTCGCGTCAGACTTCCACGGGACCTCCGCTGCCTTGCCTATATCAATGTGTACACAAATGGAGGGTGATAACCGCGGTAGTCTTCAGTAAAAAGCAGTAGGCATGGGGCATGAGGCAGCCAAACCGGCACAATAGAGACCACAACGATACCAACCAAGAAAACTAAGTTGAGTTTGGAAGTGGGAAGGAGGCGCGATTGAACGGAGAGAAAGAAGATATATAGATATTATTACAGATAGATCGATTAGATATCGACTAATGTCAGAAAAGGAGCTGCTAACAAGGTAGACGGAGTGATAGATATCTATCTATCCAGATAGATCTTTTAGCTTCGCGCAGCCATTGTGGCCATGCCTTGGCCTGCTGGTATGTACCTCTCCCACGCAACCCAGTGCGAGTGAGTGCCTACTCAGGTGAGCTCGAGACTCTCACCACAGCAACCCATGGAAAGGGGTAAGTAACTGGCAAGAGTCGGCAAATATTCTTGGGGGGTTCTAATAGAATGCTGCCTGAACTCCAAGGTCAACTGTTTGGACAGGTGGCTGGAGCATCCTCCGGAGAAGATGGATAGTGTTTAATTCGTACGCATGGCGTAGGATTTGTAGGATAGGAGAAAAGGAAGTTGAAATAATCTGATTTTATCAAGAAGAAAACAGCAAAGACAAAGACGATTAGTCTGAACGCAGGAGGTTCTGACTCCTCTTCTTCTGGTAGTTCTGAAGAAGAAGAAGAGGAGTCCGAAGCTCATGATTCAGACAAAGAGTCTAGTACTCATGATGAGGATGGAGGTGAGGAGAGGGTAGGGGAAATAGGGTACATCAATCATATTTTAAGCATAAATATGATGAAGAGAGAAGAAACAGACGAAGAAGAAACAAGTCCCTCACTCGACAACACCCCACCCATTTCCTCTTTTGAACAACAACCAACGCCACCCCACACATCAGAATTGAAGGACAAGAAGGGGAGAGTGAGAGGGGCTACCTGCTCCACCGGAGTGCATGTGATCCAATCGATTCATGAGCCGAGTCGCCACAGCGCCGACGACAGACAGGCAGACGGCAAGCAAAGCGTTGAGCCGAAATGCGCAAGGATCCACGGGAAGACATGCAAACAGGCAGACACAGGTAGCTATACCCCACGCTCCCCACACACAGAGTAATCTTTACAGGGGTCCATAAATACACGGCTTTTAAAACTGACGAGGGGACTGTGGTGTATTCCGGGCTTCTCATAATGTCAGGCGTGACTGATAACCGAAGCATGCACAGATTCAGAGGCAAAATTACAGGCCGTAGCTCTGCAAAGACCCCGCTGAACCAGGGCAGTCACAAACCCCTGTGGCCCCGAACCATGCACAGCACAGTCCGGGGTACTGCGGTCTTTCCCGATAGGTCTATCCGTCTGTTTCGGGTATGTCAGCTGTCTTTCCAGCGTCATGCGTATCAGGTTAAGGGCGCACTGACCAATCACAGTATAGCGCTTCCCATCTAATCTTTAGCAGGTCCCAAATGGGATGGAGATTATGTCTCGCAACTCTTTCGAGTGCAGACAAGAAAGAAAGAAAGATAGATAGATAGATAGATGGATAGATAGATAGGAGGAAAAAGTATAATAACAAAATAGTAATAGAAGAAAAAAGAGGAGTAGGAGCAGAAGCAGGAGAGGAAGGGGAAGAAAGAAGAAGAAGAAGAAGAAGAAGAAGAAGAAGAAGAAAGAAAGAGGATATTATATACGTATATATATATGAAGGGGAAGAAAGAAAAGGAAGAAGAAGAAGAAGAAGAAGAAGAAGAATAAGAAGAAGAAAGGAGGATATATATATACATATATATGTATATATATATACACACACATATATATATAATATAATATATTATATATATATATATATATATGTTTAGAGAGAAAGAGAGAGAGAGAGAGAGAGAGATGTGTCAAGGCTGAGCCCGAGGGCCATGCGCCTCCCCCTCGACCCAACAGGGACTACAGTGAGTATGTCGGGGAGGGAAGAATAACTCTTACCATCCTGCATAGAAGGCCCCAAAAGGAAGTCCCTAGTACCCGCACAGTGTCGGGTACCTTGCAGGAAATCAGCTACAAATGATTGATCTTCCCCCGTGAGAGCTTCACGAGACTGGGTAGGGCGCATGGAGGTACTCACCGGCCTAGCAGACATTTCATGCGGTCTGCCAGCGCATGAGGACGTTTTGTGGAAAGTATCCGGGACGCCTCAAAACCTGTCACAACCCCTAGATCGCGGAACGTAAATAACCATTTGATCCCACGTAGTGTATATGTCTTATGCAAAACCCAGAACAACGCAACAACATAGCCTCGGAACCAACGCAACATAGCCTCGGAACCAACGGAACATATAGCCTCGGAACCAACATCGCTCTTGCCCTATGGTTAAGCGGTCCGCGCCCGTGAAGCGGGAACCGCAAGGTACGACCAGAGGGCGGAATAATAATAATAATAATAATAATAATAATAATAGTGTATCTCCTGCCAATTGCTGAGCCAAAAGGCCATGTGCATCCAGTCCTCCATTCCATAAGGAAAGTCTCCACACCAATCGGTGGAATAAAGGAAGTGACGGCATAGAACATTACTCTAGGAGCTTTATACCAATCAGCCCATGGAAAGGACCGATGGCCTATGTACTCCCTTTCTTATGTGCATCCAGTCCTCCATTCCATAAGGAAAGTCTCCACACCAATCGGTGGAATAAAGGAAGTGACGGCATAGAACATTACTCTAGGAGCTTTATACCAATCAGCCCATGGAAAGGACCGATGGCCTATGTACTCCCTTTCTTATGTGCATCCAGTCCTCCATTCCATAAGGAAAGTCTCCACACCAATCGGTGGAATAAAGGAAGTGACGGCATAGAACATTACTCTAGGAGCTTTATACCAATCAGCCCATTGAAAAGGACCAATGGCCTATGTACTCCCTAATAATAATAATAATAATAATAATAATAATAATAATAATAATAATAATAATAATAATAATAATAATAAAGTTTGAAAAAAAAATATCAGCGCTTCCCGTTAGAGAGATTATACTCGGAAAAAAAAAAGACAGGGAAAGGCTCACTGATAGAATGCCACACACACTAGCTAGCCATACTAAAGCTAGTAGCTATACTCCCCTCTCTAAACTATATGCTGCGGCGCCCAAAGAGACCTTTTGCCCCCCCCCCCCCGGGGCCCCCCCCCCCCTCACAAAAAAAAAGAAAAAGAAGAAGAAGGAGTAGGAAAGATTATACCTCCAACGACATGTCCACTTCATCAGCGTCGACCGCGGGCTTTTTGGACTTCGGCTTGCCTAGTCACGTCAGAAATTAGAAACACTGAAAAAAAAGCACACAAAAAAAGATGAAATTTGCTAGTACCTGGCTTTTTTTTGCTGGACCCCTTAGGCATAGGAGGCTCAGGGGTCTCTTCTTCTTCAGGGACGTCTGGAACGTCTGGAACATCGTCGACGTCGATGGATTCTGCACAAAGAATCAAACAATATTACATACATCCTTCATTTTTCATTACATACAATGTTGCTACCGAATCTCAGTTTTTTTGGACTGCCCGAAGAGCGAGGCTCAGTCGGGCCCTTTTTTTGATTCTTCTTCTAACGTTTCAGGCGAGCATGCAGTAAATATGCAAAATAAAGAAAAGGAAGATGCCAAAAAAAACAAAAACAAAAAAAAAAAAAAAAAAAAAAAAAAAAAAAAAAAAAAGATTGAGCTGGTGGAGAAGAAGAATAATAACATGTATTTGAAGAAGAAAAAGAAAAATGGAAGAAGAAGAGGAAGAAGAAGAAGAAGAAGAAGAAGAAGAAGAAGAAATGACCTTGTTTGCTTCGTACAGAAGCAAAAGCTCCCGCTTCCGCCAGTTGCAAATCATAGGCGGGTTCGTGGGGTTACCGACGTAGAGGAGCCACGCGGGCTTCATCTGCTTCTCGAAGTCCATCGGCGACTGATCAAGCATGCAAGAGTGTTTAAGGTTAAAACCAAAAAAACCCATGAGCTGATATTGGATTTCGTCAGCCTTGCCATCGCCGTCAGTGTCGACCTCGCGCGCAGCAAAAATGAAGCGCTTCGATCCTGCAACATCCAAGTATAAAAAATATGTGCAGCTTGTGAATTTTGAAAAACATACAGTACCTCGATTTACTTGCGCAGGAGTCTTCTTGCGCCAACCAATGGGAAAGACAATGAAGAGCCTGCAAATAAACAATCAGTTTATAAAAATCTTTCATAGGTATAGGGGAAAAGACCCGGGAGCACAAGGTGAAGTTTCACCCTCACATGTCTCCACTTGCGTGGACGCCTTCAGTTCGAAATTGTTGTACTTTGTAAGTGCAACGTCGAGCGCGAGCGCCCCCTCCCGATGTTTGTTGTCCTCGGATGTGAACTTAAAGAGCAAGCTAATTAAAGCAGCAGCGAAAGAGGAATAATAATAATAATAATAATAAAAAGAGAGTTTAAATTAAAAAGAAATGGCAGCGCTTCCCGTTAGAAGAAATATACTCGAAAAAAAAACAGGGAAAGGCTCACTGATAGAAGGCAACACACACTAGCTAACTATACTAAAGCTAAGTATCTATACTCCCCTCTCTAAACTATGCTATCGAATAATAGTAATAACAATATAATAATAATAATAATAATAATAATAATAATAATAATAATAATAATAATAATAATAATAATAATAATAATAATAATAATAATAATAATAATAATAATAGTGCTTCTCTGTCAATGGCTGATGCATTTCTGCACATGCGCCTCCATCGTCTCACCCGTGAGGGGAGTACGAAGAATTGACGATAGGCTCTAATGACACCCCCGCAAGGGCAGTTCCAACACTTCCAGACGGACCGGTATGTTCAATGAAAATACTGGTGGCAACGACTGGAATCGAACTGGCGACAGGGCCCAGATGGTAGAACTTGACCACTGGGCTATCACGGTGTCCAAATAATAATAATAATAATAATAATAATAATAATAATAATAATAATAATAGAGCCCCATTCGCGGAGCAGGCCTTCGGAGCCAGGCGCCGCTGAGACCGACAGCGCCCGTACCAAATGTCGTGTGCGGTCAGTCACGAACAGGGTGTCGCCCGCCGCGGCCACGCCACTGTCGGCACAGGCACCGAGGGTGACACTTGCGAGGGAGCCCTGCGGCCGCAGCCCGCCCTTGAACACGACCAAGCCGCGCGTACCCGAGTCGACCGCGTAGAAGCGGCCCTGGCAAAAAGCCAACGCCACGGGCCGCAGGGATTTGCCCAGGACGCGCGGCACGCCGGCTCTGTCGTGGTCCGTCGTCGTCAGGCTGAAGCTCCAGAGATTGCCGCCCCCTTCTTCTATGGCGTACAGCAGGCCGTTCCCGACGCACAGCGCCGCGGCGCGGCGCACCGTGGCGCCGCGGCCGGGCTGGGGCAGCACGTAGGTCGCACAAAGCGGCGCAACCCCGGGCGGCCGGGCCTCGACAAACGTCGTGCGCAGCGAGCTGTGGAGCACTCGAGTAGGCTCGAGCCGCGGGCACCAGAGCAGCGGCATGGCGGCCAGCGCCGGCACCGAGACGATCACGCCCGGGGGTAGCACAAGTGTGCTGGTTTCGGTGGTCTCGGTGTACGTGACCGTGAGCTGGCGCTGCTGTTCTAGCCGTTCGATCTCGCGCTCGTGTTGGCCCAGCAGTTGGTTCAGCCTCACGACCTCCGCCTCATTCCGGGCGGGCGCGACAGTCTCGTCGTCAGCGGGGGGCTGGCGCAGCTTGCACTCCAGCGCCAGCAGGTCCTGCTGCACCAGCCGCACATCCTCGCGCCGTTTCTGCAGTACGTGCGCCGCCGTCGCCCGGGCGTCTTCGGCCGCACGCTCAAGTCGTCGGACAGCGTGACACTGGCTAGCCGCAACGAGCCGTCGGCCTCGAGGTTGCCCTGAAGCCGCTTGCCTTGCAGGTCGAACGAGTCGGGGCGCAAGGTGGCCACGGGCGCGAACGCGCCAGAGAATGACAGCAACAGTTCGCCTTGCGGAGCGGCACTTTGCATTTAGGTCTGGGTAAAGGCCAAAAACAAACAAAGCTAAACAAAGCTAGACAATACACACACTAAAAAAAAAGGAAAGGCCTGCCAGCGGGGGGGGGGGGGCACTGTCTGAGAAGTTTTTCCATTCCTTTGGTGACTTTGGGGGGGGGGGGGGGGAATGGCGGCCTTGCCCCTCCTCTTCGCCATTTCCCCCTCGCCATTTCCCATCCTCTTTGCCATTTCCCCCTCGCCATCTCCCCTCCTCTTCGCCAGTGTTTTCATTTCCTGTCTCCGACTCACTCTCGAACTCGTGCAACTGCTGCGGCCGTTCTCGCTCGCTCTCTTTTAGGTTTTCTTTGGCATGTGGAGAGTTTGAGCCCCACACACGCAACGGCCCCCCCCCCTCCTCCTTCTGGGGGGCGCGGCCCCCCCCCTCCCCATATACACAGGCCCCCCCCTCAAATTGGAAAAGAAGATTTGCTTTTTCTTTTTTTTTGCTCACAAATATTGAAGACAAATATGTTCTAATCGCGCCATGGAGTTTACCTACAGGGACCGGTGCTTCAACCTCGCATGCCCTAATAAGGCCCAAGGTCCAGCGCGCGTCCGCAAGTGCGCCCGCTGCTGCTACGCGACGTACTGCAGCCCGCAATGCCAGAAAGAAGACTGGAAACGGACGCACCGTAAGATTTGCCAACCAGGCTCCAAGTTGATCAAGGAGTACAAGCGCGTGCGCGAGTTCGCGCGCCGGGTGTGCCGGGAGCCCCGACTGTGGTACGACACCTTGGCGCCCCATGTCCCGGCTATCTGCCGACAGCAGGCTGGTGTACCTGCGCTTGGAGTCGGGAGATAAGATGGTGGGTCAGCATATTTCCGCACAAAAGCTGGCCCAGCCCGAGTCGACGGTCCTGCGCGATTTCCTCAAGGGCTACCCATTCCCGTCCGATCGTGCGGCGCTGGTCGTAGTGGTCAGCTCCGCGCTGGTGGACCTCGAGGAGGATCCGCAAAATGTGCACGTGGCCCTGGGCGTGCTGACGCTGACACCACCAGACAGTCCGCCAACAGGCAGTCCAACAGGCAGTCCGCCAACAGGCGGCAGCCCGCCAACAGGCAGTCCAACAGCGGACGGTCCAGCAGGCGGCCCACCGCCGGTATACAACCCACCGCCGCTGTGCTGTGCTGCCTGCGGCCGCGCCGAAACCACGAAATTGCGCTCCTGTGGCTCGTGCCACGCCAGGCTATACTATTTTGCGGGTGTTGGCGCCTAGCTGAGAGTGCTTGCTGAGGACAGTCATGCTGATGTTCCAGCCGGCATGCAGCAGCTTGAACACCAATATCTCGAAGATCCTACCCAACTCGCTATTCCGTTCAGGGTCGGTGCTACTGACGATAGCGTTGTAGATTCTTTTAAAAGTCGTTAGCTCAATCCTGGACCGTGCGTAGTCAGACACAAATCGGACGGTACGTTTGGTGTAGTTGGAGCCTGGCACCACGTCGAAGCCGAGCACGGCGCTCAGGGGCTTCTTCTCGTTGTCGTCCGCGTCCACCATGCCAGCGCCATGCACGAGCACGCCAGATATCGCACTCGCCTTGCTTGTCATCGCTCTGTCAATACCTATCTTGAAATCATCGAATTCAGGCTGGGAAACAACTCGACGAGGGTATGGGCCCACCACTGCTACTCGCTCTCTCAACGTGGGCAAGTCCACGTCAGGGAACAGGAACGGCTGCGCGGCTTCCATCGCTTCGCACGTCCACAAAGGTATGTAGACGGTAGCTTGGGTGTGCTTGCGCCATTCGCTGAAGTGACGATCATCGGGCGAGCAAACGAATACTGTCTTGGCTGGTAGCAAAGCTGGCATCGTGGATCCCTGCGCCTGCCCAGAGTCCACGATGACGTTGTCCCTGTCACGCACAGCTTGCTCCCTAAATGCAGCGAAATCTGCTACTGATACCGAGCAGGCCTCATAATCGCTGGCGTGGTTGCTGGCATCCCGGGGGCAAACTTCCAGACAACCGCATCTTTCCGGTGCTCGAAGACGATCGTGGGTAGAGGTTGACTGCTGTGTTGGCGCCGCTCGTGGATGATTTCCCGAATCGCGTAGTTGATAGTCCGCGACTTGCCGATGCCCGGCGAGCCGATGACGAGGAAGTGCTGTGAACTGCGGCCAGGCTCGAAGGCCTCGATAATCGCCTGCCTGGCACCACGGGTGTGTGGAGGCATCACCATGACCGAGGACGTCCTCTGCTCGTCGTTCTGCAGCGTGGATTCCAGCTTGAAGACGTGCAACTCCTCCATCTCGCTGCGACCGTCCTCAGACAGCGCCCGCTTGAAGGTAACGCGCTGCACTGGGGTCGCCAGCAGCTCTTGTATATACTTGGTGGCAGTCGCGTCAGACTTCCACGGGACCTCCGCTGCCTTGCCTATATCAATGTGTACACAAATGGAGGGTGATAACCGCGGTAGTCTTCAGTAAAAAGCAGTAGGCATGGGGCATGAGGCAGCCAAACCGGCACAATAGAGACCACAACGATACCAACCAAGAAAACTAAGTTGAGTTTGGAAGTGGGAAGGAGGCGCGATTGAACGGAGAGAAAGAAGATATATAGATATTATTACAGATAGATCGATTAGATATCGACTAATGTCAGAAAAGGAGCTGCTAACAAGGTAGACGGAGTGATAGATATCTATCTATCCAGATAGATCTTTTAGCTTCGCGCAGCCATTGTGGCCATGCCTTGGCCTGCTGGTATGTACCTCTCCCACGCAACCCAGTGCGAGTGAGTGCCTACTCAGGTGAGCTCGAGACTCTCACCACAGCAACCCATGGAAAGGGGTAAGTAACTGGCAAGAGTCGGCAAATATTCTTGGGGGGTTCTAATAGAATGCTGCCTGAACTCCAAGGTCAACTGTTTGGACAGGTGGCTGGAGCATCCTCCGGAGAAGATGGATAGTGTTTAATTCGTACGCATGGCGTAGGATTTGTAGGATAGGAGAAAAGGAAGTTGAAATAATCTGATTTTATCAAGAAGAAAACAGCAAAGACAAAGACGATTAGTCTGAACGCAGGAGGTTCTGACTCCTCTTCTTCTGGTAGTTCTGAAGAAGAAGAAGAGGAGTCCGAAGCTCATGATTCAGACAAAGAGTCTAGTACTCATGATGAGGATGGAGGTGAGGAGAGGGTAGGGGAAATAGGGTACATCAATCATATTTTAAGCATAAATATGATGAAGAGAGAAGAAACAGACGAAGAAGAAACAAGTCCCTCACTCGACAACACCCCACCCATTTCCTCTTTTGAACAACAACCAACGCCACCCCACACATCAGAATTGAAGGACAAGAAGGGGAGAGTGAGAGGGGCTACCTGCTCCACCGGAGTGCATGTGATCCAATCGATTCATGAGCCGAGTCGCCACAGCGCCGACGACAGACAGGCAGACGGCAAGCAAAGCGTTGAGCCGAAATGCGCAAGGATCCACGGGAAGACATGCAAACAGGCAGACACAGGTAGCTATACCCCACGCTCCCCACACACAGAGTAATCTTTACAGGGGTCCATAAATACACGGCTTTTAAAACTGACGAGGGGACTGTGGTGTATTCCGGGCTTCTCATAATGTCAGGCGTGACTGATAACCGAAGCATGCACAGATTCAGAGGCAAAATTACAGGCCGTAGCTCTGCAAAGACCCCGCTGAACCAGGGCAGTCACAAACCCCTGTGGCCCCGAACCATGCACAGCACAGTCCGGGGTACTGCGGTCTTTCCCGATAGGTCTATCCGTCTGTTTCGGGTATGTCAGCTGTCTTTCCAGCGTCATGCGTATCAGGTTAAGGGCGCACTGACCAATCACAGTATAGCGCTTCCCATCTAATCTTTAGCAGGTCCCAAATGGGATGGAGATTATGTCTCGCAACTCTTTCGAGTGCAGACAAGAAAGAAAGAAAGATAGATAGATAGATAGATGGATAGATAGATAGGAGGAAAAAGTATAATAACAAAATAGTAATAGAAGAAAAAAGAGGAGTAGGAGCAGAAGCAGGAGAGGAAGGGGAAGAAAGAAGAAGAAGAAGAAGAAGAAGAAGAAGAAGAAAGAAAGAGGATATTATATACGTATATATATATGAAGGGGAAGAAAGAAAAGGAAGAAGAAGAAGAAGAAGAAGAAGAAGAATAAGAAGAAGAAAGGAGGATATATATATACATATATATGTATATATATATACACACACATATATATATAATATAATATATTATATATATATATATATATGTTTAGAGAGAAAGAGAGAGAGAGAGAGAGAGAGATGTGTCAAGGCTGAGCCCGAGGGCCATGCGCCTCCCCCTCGACCCAACAGGGACTACAGTGAGTATGTCGGGGAGGGAAGAATAACTCTTACCATCCTGCATAGAAGGCCCCAAAAGGAAGTCCCTAGTACCCGCACAGTGTCGGGTACCTTGCAGGAAATCAGCTACAAATGATTGATCTTCCCCCGTGAGAGCTTCACGAGACTGGGTAGGGCGCATGGAGGTACTCACCGGCCTAGCAGACATTTCATGCGGTCTGCCAGCGCATGAGGACGTTTTGTGGAAAGTATCCGGGACGCCTCAAAACCTGTCACAACCCCTAGATCGCGGAACGTAAATAACCATTTGATCCCACGTAGTGTATATGTCTTATGCAAAACCCAGAACAACGCAACAACATAGCCTCGGAACCAACGCAACATAGCCTCGGAACCAACGGAACATATAGCCTCGGAACCAACATCGCTCTTGCCCTATGGTTAAGCGGTCCGCGCCCGTGAAGCGGGAACCGCAAGGTACGACCAGAGGGCGGAATAATAATAATAATAATAATAATAATAATAATAATAATAGTGTATCTCCTGCCAATTGCTGAGCCAAAAGGCCATGTGCATCCAGTCCTCCATTCCATAAGGAAAGTCTCCACACCAATCGGTGGAATAAAGGAAGTGACGGCATAGAACATTACTCTAGGAGCTTTATACCAATCAGCCCATGGAAAGGACCGATGGCCTATGTACTCCCTTTCTTATGTGCATCCAGTCCTCCATTCCATAAGGAAAGTCTCCACACCAATCGGTGGAATAAAGGAAGTGACGGCATAGAACATTACTCTAGGAGCTTTATACCAATCAGCCCATGGAAAGGACCGATGGCCTATGTACTCCCTAATAATAATAATAATAATAATAATAATAATACTATATCTGAGGCGTACTGATGCAGCTAATGGCATATCCTCAACGGACATAAGCCTCCAATACCCTTGTTCGAGGTCCTCCACCCCCCCGTGTCAGTCTCTCGCCTGATGATCGGGGCCACCGATGGAGCTCCTGAGGGCAAGACTGCACTAAGCCGAGGTTATTCCGCAGTCCCAGCAACCTCTTGCAAGATGTCACCGAATGTGCAAGTGCATACACCAAGCGCGGTTGCTAGAGCTGCCTCGAAACCCCACCCATAACAATCAGGTGTCTGCTGGGTCCTGGGCTATCAACCAGCATATGCGGAGTTTAAGATCTTTTACGCGCGCAACGACCCTCCTCCCCAGCATCTACCACCAAAGGGTTATGAGTTGGGGTCACAGTTTAACGCCTTGAGGCCATTGGGCTGAATAATAATAATAATAATAATAATAATAATAATAATAATAATAATAATAATAATAATAATAATAATAATAATAATAATAATAATAATAATATTGCTTCTCTGTCAATGGCTGATGCATTTCTGCACATGCGCCTCCATCGTCTCACCCGTGAGGGGAGTACGAAGAATTGACGATAAGCTCTAATGACACCCCCGCAAGGGCAGTTCCAACACTTCCAGACGGGCCGGTATGTTCAATGAAAATACTGGTCCAGACGGATCGGTATGTTCAATGAAAATACTGGTGGCACCGACGGGGATCGAACTGGCGACAGGGCCCAGATGGTAGAACTTGACCACTGGGCTATCACGGTGTCAATAATAATAATAATAATAATAATAATAATAATAATAATAATAATAATAGGCTTCCTCAGACTATAGCATCAGATCCAGATCCTGGACATGTGCCTCCATTAATAATAATAATAATAATAATAATAATAATAATAATAATAATAATAATAGTGCTTCTCTGTCAATGGCTGATGCAAATCTGCACATGCGCCTCCATCGTCTCACCCGTGAGGGGAGTACAAAGAATTGACGATAGGCTCTAATGACACCCCCGCAAGGGCAGTTCCAACACTTCCAGACGGACCGGTATGTTCAATGAAAATACTGGTGGCACCGACGGGAATCGAACTGGCGACAGGGCCCAGATGGTAGAACTTGACCACTGGGCTATCACGGTGTCCATAATACTAATAATAATAATAATAATATACTTCCTCTAAGGCATACTGATGCAGCTGATGGCACGATCCGTTTCCGGACATGAGCCTCCATGCCCTTGTTCGAGGTGCTCCATCCCCACGTAGTCAGTCTCTCGACTGATTATAGGGGCCACCGATGGAGCTCCTGAGGGCAAGACTACACTAAGCCGAGGTTATTTCGCAGTCCCAACAACCTCTTGCAAAACGTTGCCGCATGTGCAAGTGCGTACACCAAGCATGGTTGCTAGAACTACCTCAAAACCCCACCCATAACAATTTGGTATCCGCTGGGTCCACGGGCTATCAACCGGCATAGCGGAGTTTAAGATCTTCGACAGGCGCCCAACGACCCTCCTCCCCAGCATCATCCACCAAATGGTTTTGAGTTTGCATCACAGTTTAACGCCGTAAAGCCATTGGGCTGGAGCTCTGATAAACAAGCGTGACTAAGTTTTTATCATCAGGTAATAATAATAATAATAATAATAATAATAATAATAATAATAATAATAATAATAATAATAATAATAATAGTAGTAGTAGTAGTAGTAGTAGTAGTAGTAGTGATAATAATAATGATAATAATAATAATAATAATAATAGTGCTTCTCTGTCAATGGCTGATGCATTTCTGCACATGCGCCTCCATCGTCTCACCCGTGAGGGGAGTACGAAGAATTGACGATAGGCTCTAATGACACCCCCGCAAGGGCAGTTCCAACACTTCCAGACGGACCGGTATGTTCAATGAAAATACTGCTCCAGACGGATCGGTATGTTCAATGAAAATACTGGTGGCACCGACGGGAATCGAACTGGCGACAGGGCAATAATAATAATAATAATAATAATAATAATAGTGCTTCTCTGTCTATGGCTGATGCATTTCTGCACATGCGCCTCCATCGTCTCACCCGTGAGGGGAGTACGAAGAATTGACGATAAGCTCTAATGGCACCCCCGCAAGGGCAGTTCCAACACTTCCAGACGGGCCGGTATGTTCAATGAAAATACTGGTCCAGAAATAGACCGGTATGTTCAATGAAAATACTGGTGGCACCGACGGGAATCGAACTGGCGACAGGGCCCAGATGGTAGAACTTGACCACTGGGCTATCACGGTGTCCAAAATAATAATAATAATAATAATAATAATAATAATAGTGCTTCTCTGTCAATGGCTGATGCATTTCTGCACATGCGCCTCCATCGTCTCACCCGTGAGGGGAGTACGAAGAATTGACGATAGGCTGTAATGACACCCCCGCAAGGGCAGTTCCAACACTTCCAGACGGACCGGTATGTTCGATGAAAATACTGGTCCAGACGGACCGGTATGTTCAATGAAAATACTGGTGGCACCGACGGAAATCGAACTGGCGACAGCGCCCAGATGGTAGAACTTGACCACTGGGCTATCACGGTGTCCAATAATAATAATAATAATAATAATAATAATAATAGTGCTTCTCTGTCAATGGCTGATGCATTTCTGCACATGCGCCTCCATCGTCTCACCCGTGAGGGGAGTACGAAGAATTGACGATAAGCTCTAATGACACCCCCGCAAGGGCAGTTCCAACACTTCCAGACGGGCCGGTATGTTCAATGAAAATACTGGTCCAGAAATAGACTGGTATGTTCAATGAAAATACTGGTGGCACCGACGGGAATCGAACTGGCGACAGGGCCCAGATGGTAGAACTTGACCACTGGGCTATCACGGTGTCCACAATAATAATAATAATAATAATAATAATAATAATAATAATAATAATAATAGTGCTTCTCTGTCAATGGCTGATGCATTTCTGCACATGCGCCTCCATCGTCTCACCCGTGAGGGGAGTACGAAGAATTGACGATAGGCTCTAATGACACCCCCGCAAGGGCAGTTCCAACACTTCCAGACGGACCGGTATGTTCAATGAAAATACTGGTCCAGACGGACCGGTATGTTCAATGAAAATACTGGTGGCACCGACGGGAATCGAACTGGCGACAGGGCCCAGATGGTAGAACTTGACCACCGGGCTATCACGGTGTCCAATAATAATAATAATAATAATAATAATAATAATAATAATAGTGCTTCTCTGTCAATGGCTGATGCATTTCTGCACATGCGCCTCCATCGTCTCACCCGTGAGGGGAGTACGAAGAATTGACGATAAGCTCTAATGACACCCCCGCAAGGGCAGTTCCAACACTTCCAGGCGGGCCGGTATGTTCAATGAAAATACTGGTCCAGACGGATCGGTATGTTCAATGAAAATACTGGTGGCACCGACGGGAATCGAACTGGCGACAGGGCCCAGATGGTAGAACTTGACCACTGGGCTATCACGGTGTCCAAATAATAATAATAATAATAATAATAATAATAATAATAATAGTGCTTCTCTGTCAATGGCTGATGCATTTCTGCACATGCACCTCCATCGTCTCACCCGTGAGGGGAGTACGAAGAATTGACGATAAGCTCTAATGACACCCCCGCAAAGGCAGTTCCAACACTTCCAGACGGACCGGTATGTTCAATGAAAATACTGGTCCAGAAATAGACCGGTATGTTCAATGAAAATACTGGTGGCACCGACGGGAATCGAACTGGCGACAGGGCTCAGATGGTAGAACTTGACCACTGGGCTATCACGGTGTCCAAATAATAATAATAATAATAATAATAATAATAATAATAATAATAATAATAATAGTAATAAGCAGTCGTAGTAGTAGTAGTAGTAGTAGTATTAGTAGTAGTAGTAGTAGTAGTAGTAGTAGTAGTAGTAGTGGTAGTAGTAGTAGTAGTAGAAGTAGCAGTAGTAGTAGTAGTAGTAGTAGTAGTATAAGTATTAGTATAAGTATGAGTATAAGTATAGGTATAAGTATAGGTATTATTATTATTATTATTATTATTATTATTATTATTATTATTATTATTATTTTGGACACCGTGATAGCCCAGTGGTCAAGTTCCACCATCTGGGCCCTGTCGCCAGTTCGATTCCCGTCGGTGCCACCAGTATTTTCATTGAACATACCGCTCCGTCTGGACCAGTATTTTCATTGAACATACCGGTCCGTCTGGAAGTGTTGGAACTGCCCTTGCGGGGGTGTCATTAGAGCTTATCGTCAATTCTTCGTACTCCCCTTACGGGTGAGACGATGGAGGCGCATGTGCAGAAATGCATCAGCCATTGACAGAGAAGCACTATTATTATTATTATTATTATTATTATTATTATTATTATTATTATTATTATTATTATTATTGAGTCTTTCGATCGGAGCCGCGTCACCGAACGGTCCCGTGCTACCAATGGAGGCACATGTCCGACAGGATCAAAGGCAAATTGACCGATAAGTCTATTATTATTATTATTATTATTATTATTATTATTATTATTATGGACACCGTGATAGCCCAGTGGTCAAGTTCTACCATCTGGGCCCTGTCGCCAGTTCGATTCCCGTCGGTGCCACCAGTATTTTCATTGAACATACCGATCCGTCTGGACCAGTATTTTCATTGAACATACCGATCCGTCTGGACCAGTATTTTCATTGAACATACCGGCCCGTCTGGAAGTGTTGGAACTGCCCTTGCGGGGGTGTCATTAGAGCTTATCGTCAATTCTTCGTACTCCCCTCACGGGTGAGACGATGGAGGCACATGTGCAGAAATGCATCAGCCATTGACAGAGAAGCACAGCACTATTATTATTATTATTATTATTATTATTATTATTATTATTATTATTATTGTCCTTTCCATGGGCTGATTGGTATAAAGCTCCTAGAGTAATGTTCTATGCAGTCACTTCCTTTATTCCACCGATTGGTGTGGAGACTTTCCTTATGGAATGGAGGACTGGATGCACATGGCCTTTTGGCTCAGCAATTGGCAGGAGATACACTATTATTATTATTATTATTATTATTATTATTATTATGGAGGGGTGCACAGTATGGCACCCCACGGGAAGAGGAGGTGGTTGGGCCTCTTCCCACTGGTTCCGAGGCTATGTTGTTGTGTTGTTCTCACAAGCTGGCAGACCGCATGAAATGTCTGCTACCCCCCTTGAGTACCTCCATTCGACTTATACCCAGTCTTGTGGAACTCTCATAGGGAACATCAATCATTTGCAGTTGATTCCCTGCAAGGTATCCGACACGCCAGGCGGGTAGCTATTCAGGGATGGTTAGAGTCACTCTTCCCTCCCCGACATTCACTGTGTGACTGTTGGGTCGAGGGATGGAGGCGCGTGGTCCTTGGACTCAGCCATGACAGATCAATACACATATTATTATTATTATTATTATTATTATTATTATTATTATTATTATTATTATTATTATTATTATTATTATTATTATTATTATTATCATTATTTTGGACACCGTGATAGCCCAGTGGTCAAGTTCTACCATCTGGGCCCTGTCGCCAGTTCGATTCCCGTCGGTGCCACCAGAATTTTCATTGAACATACCGATCCGTCTGGACCAGTATTTTCATTGAACATACCGGCCCGTCTAGAAGTGTTGGAACTGCCCTTGCGGGGGTGTCATTAGAGCTTATCGTCAATTCTTCGTACTCCCCTCACGGGTGAGACGATGGAGGCGCATGTGCAGAAATGCATCAGCCATTGAAAGAGAAGCACTATTATTATTATTATTATTATTATTATTCAGATATAGTAAATCTGCCTTGGAGTGTTGACTGTGACATATTTGAGGGAAATCCCGATGAAAAAACCTAGTCACACTTCCTAAACAGAGTTCCAGCCCAATGGCCTCAAGGCGTTAAACTGTGACGCCAACTCATAACCCTTTGGTGGTAGATGCTGGGGAGGAGGGTCGTTGCGCGCGTAAAAGATCTTAAACTCCGCATATGCTGGTTGATAGCCCAGGACCCAGCAGACACCTGATTGTTATGGGTGGGGTTTCGAGGCAGCTCTAGCAACCGCGCTTGGTGTATGCACTTGCACATTCGGTGACGTCTTGCAAGAGGTTGCTGGGACTGCGGAATAACCTCGGCTTAGTGCAGGCTTGCCCTCAGGAGCTCCATCGGTGGCTCCGATCATCAGGCGAGAGACTGACACGGGGGGGTGGAGGACCTCGAACAAGGGTATTGGAGGCTTATGTCCGTTGAGGATATGCCATTAGCTGCATCAGTACGCCTCAGATATAGTATTATTATTATTATTATTATTATTATTATTATTATTATTATTGTTATTATTATTATTATTATTATTATTGTTAGAGAGTACATAGGCCATTCGTCCTTTTCAATGGGATGATTGGTATAAAGGTCCTAGAGTGATGTTCTATGCCGTCACTTCCTTTATTCCACCGATTGGTGTTGAGACTTTCCTTAGGCATCGAGGACTGGATGCACATGGCCTTTGGGCTCGCCATTGGCAGGAGATATATTATTATTATTATTATTATTATTATTATTATTATTATTATTTGGACACCGTGATAGCCCAGTAGTCAAGTTCTACCATCTGGGCCCTGTCGCCAGTTCGATTCCCGTCGGTGCCACCAGTATTTTCATTGAACATACCGGTCTATTTCTGGACCAGTATTTTCATTGAACATACCGGCCCGTCTGGAAGTGTTGGAACTGCCCTTGCGGGGATGTCATTAGAGCTTATCGTCAATTCTTCGTACTCCCCTCACGGGTGAGACGATGGAGGCGCATGTGCAGAAATGCATCAGCCATTGACAGAGAAGCACTATTATTATTATCATTATTATTATTATTATTACTATTATTATTACTACTATTTATAGTAGAAGTAGTAGTAGTAGTAGTAGTAGTATAGTATTAGTAGTAGTACTAGTGGTAGTAGTACTCGTGGTAGTAGTAGTAGTAGTAGTAGTAACAGAAAAAGAGGATGACGACGACGACAACGAAGAAGAAGAAGAAGAAGAAGAAGAAGAAGAAGAAGAAGAAGAAGAAGAAAAGAAAGAAGAAGAAGAAAAAGAAGAAAAAGAGTAATAAGAAGAGAAGATGAGAAGAGAAGAACGATAGACCTGCAGCTGGCTCTCTATTCATATTCGCTTGTCGCTGGATACACTCGTCCACGAGCACCTGTGCATTATTCACTCGTGCCTGCGCAAAGTCCATTCCTGTTTGTGCAGAATCCACGCCTGCCTGCGCAGAATCCACGCCTGCCTGCGCAGAATCCACGCCTGCCTGCGCAGAATCCACGCCTGCCTGCGCAGAATATGCTCCTTTGACTGCCATGTCAAACATCTGCTGCGCCCGTTTAATCAAATCTTTTGTCCCGGTCGTCTCGGCCTTCTCGAGCTCTTTCTTGGCCTTCTCGAGCTCTTTCTTGGCCTTCTCGACCTTGGCCTCGGCCTTCTCGAGCTCTTTCTTGGCCTTGTCGCCCTTGGCCTCGGCATTCTCGAGCTCTTTCTTGGCCTTCTCGACCTTGGCCTCGGCCTCCTTGACCTTGGCCTCGGCTTTTAGCTCTTTTTTTTGCCTCCTTAAGCTCTTTCTTTACCTTCTTGCAATTTGCATCGGCCTCCTTGAGCTCTTTCTGAAACGCCTCGCGCTCGGGTAGGCGCTTTTCGGTCGCACCCACAACTACAGGGTCTGGCTTGGGATCTGGTCCACCCCCAAACTGGCCAAACTGCAGTTGGAGCGGCAAGCCGGGAGACACACTGAAAGAGCTCCCCTCTTCGTTCCCCTCTTCGTTCGGCTGACTTTTGTCCGGCGCCTGTGCAAAGTGCTGCGACACCACCCAGCCGAAAGCGTTCACCAGCAAGACCCCGACAACGCCTGCCACAAACGTAACCAACACGCACACGCACAGACAGCCAGCCATACACATTTTGTCTAGCTATGCAAAAAAAGAAAGGACGTGCAGTCATGCCGATCCACGTTTTCTTAAGCATGTCCCTGTCCTACTTGTTCCTAAGTATTCTGCCCTGCCTCGCTGGCATGCCTATGGCAACTCGCAGCAAGTTAAAGGCTGGGCGGGGCCAGGTTGGATGTCCTTTTTCCAGTGCCACGAAATCACAATCAGTCATGGCTCTCCAGAAACGCCGTCCTGGCCTTATGAGCTTGCGACCGACAGCGTCCTGCCCTTATGCGCTTGTGACCGACAGTGCCTGCACTTGGAAGCAGTAGAGAGAGAGAGAGAGGAGAGAGAGAGAAGAGAGAGGAGAGAGAGAAGAGAGAGGAGAGAGAGAGAGGAGAGGAGAGAAGAGGAGAGAGAGAATGAGCAAGAAATGAGCGGAATGAGCGAGAGAGAGAGAGAGAGAGTCTGTTAAATATCTGCTGTCTGTCCGTGTGTATAGGTGAATGTGGTGTGTACTTCGCTTGTTTGCGTTTCTTGAATCTCTTAGCGTGTGTAATCTGCGTATCATGTGTCTGTTAAATGTGTGTCTATCCGTGTGTGTGTGTGTTTGTAGTGTGTGTGTGTGTGTGTGTGTGTGTGTTGTGTGTACTTTGCTCGTGTTTGCGTTTCTTAAATCTCTCGTGTGTGCATATATGCGTGTTTGTGTGCTGCTCTCTTGTGTTTCGTTTTGTTCGGGTCTTGTCTTCAATTTTGTTTTGCTTTCGCACCTAGTCTTAGTCTTTCTGGAGTTTGCACTTTGTTCGCATTGTTGTTGCTCGCTTCGTGATTCTGAATTATTTTTCTTCGTTCGCGTTTTCGATTGGATTTCGAGCTTGCGTGGAAGTAGCTGCTATTCAGTCTCTATTCATTTTCAGTAATCATTTATTCCTTCTTGACTCAGCTCAAGAGATCTCTAGAGGCCTAGATCCCTATGTTGTTTTTTGTGCCTGCGACGAAAGTAAGGCTCATCATAATTGTCGATTCTTCAACACTACCCGATTTGATGATGATTTCAAGTATTACAAGTAAAGTCAACGAACAGCTGAAAAAGACTATTCAGAGAATTCCAACTTGTGAAGTAAATATCGCCATCTTTATGTCTCCTCTGCTGATTTGTGGTTGGAGATGACTCCAGGGTCACTACCCTTCAGGCCTATCGATTTTAATTACAAATCCTTTCACTAGGCAAAACTAGCCGTCCGGCTAAAATTGCGAAATAATAGTTCGCGACGGAAAACGAGAGTTTTCCCGTCGAGCCGGGCCGATAAAGCAGGCCGAAGGCTGAGCCGGCCCGGCGAAACGGGAAAACGCCGAGTTTTCCGTCGAGTAGCGTACGAGTTTTTTTATCCGCGTCCGTTCGGAATGTGACTCTTACCAGATTCTTCCGGCGGATGGAGAGATCTTGACAGCTTTCGACTTAAAACTTCCATCCGTCGTAAGAATTTGGCAATGTGTTTTTCCACCTTCTGAGTGGAACGGACAGCCGAGCCTTCTCTTTCCTCGCTCCCGAGACAAGCATGTATTTCAATATCTGAAAAATATCAGTATGTTCGGATACGTGAAGAGAAGTGGATGTCGGTTTGTAGCATTTCTTTCCGTGTATGTGTAAATATGTATGTATGTATGTATGTATGTATGTATGCCTGTATGTATGTACATACAAGCAGAAGAATTGTTGATAGGCCTGATAAAACAGGATGCCATTTTTGCCGAGGTGTGATAATCTATTGCTTTTTTGTCCGGCCAGTGCAGGGAAAAGTGGCATTTGCAAATACACAACCACAACTTGCTCTGGTGGCGCCAGGTGGCAGGAAACACCTGCTTTTTGTGGTGGCAGGATTCTGGAATTTTTGGCAATCAAGCTTTGCAGCTTTCCCCTGCACTCAATCGTTGTCCTTTGAAGTTGGGGAGAGTGGCAATCGATTGTTCAGGCCAAGCACTATCAGAATACACAATAAAAATTTTCTGGTAGGCGGTGGCACCGGACACCCCACCCACAAGTGCTAATTTTCTTATTTTTTGGATAAATACCAGCCACAAATTTTTTTTGTAAAAAACTGACGATTTGCGAACGCCAAACCCTTGCGGTTTCTGTTCTTGGCGATGACTACTGAGGAGCTGGATGCAGTACACACGATTGTAGCTCTGCGTGCTGCAGCCGCCCCAGGAAATCATCCTCCTGACCAGGAACAGCAAGGCACTGGCATGTTGTCGCCTGTCCCTGCGCACAGATCCAATAGCGCAGACACACAAACGACACCCCTCCTGCCTCTCCACGTGAGGAACAGAGCGTGCAAGTCGAACGCAAGCATCCAGTGGATCCAGATCCACCAGCCGACTCGTCAGACGACTCGTCAGACGACGAGCCTCTTGTGGATGCTAGTATGGGATCTCTCACTAATCGCTCATACCTCTGGCTGATGATCGACCCCTGGCACGAGCACCACGCGCCTGACAAGATCGTGCTTGGCCTCCACCCCGACCGCAAGAACGTAGAGAAGGCACCGACCTTGCAGATCGTGAGGAAGCTAGCTGAATTCCTCAGCGAGCACAAGGGCAAGGCCGGTGCGATGCGCCGGCGCCACGTCCGGGCTGCCCAAAACGACGCGGCAGACCGCGTGGCCAAGTACGACACGTTGGTGTACGAGCGGGCCGTGAGCCCACTGCCGAAGAGAAAGAGCGTGCGGGCGCCTACCCCGACGCGTTCTACCCGCAAGACGGCGAGAACGATTAAGAAGGGCACTGGCGCGGTGCTACGGGAACGTGGCAATAGGCTGCGCGACTGCGTGACCCAGAGCTATCTCAACTTGATACCGCGCGCCGCTACCAAGAAGTCATCCTACCGTAGGCGCCTGGCCAAGTCAGCGCACACAGCGAGCGTCGCGGCCTTCTGTAAGAACTAAACATTCGACAATCTTGTGGGTATCCCTTTTTCCGAAATTTTCCATGAAGTATATGGACTTTTTTGAAAATGTGTGGAACTGAAAGGAAATCAATTCACTGATTGCAGAAAATATAAAAATAATATTAAAACATGTTTTTATTAATTGTAATACACTTTAACTTCATCTTCAGAGGTGGGCAGGAACCGGTCCGACACGGTAATCTTTCTCCTTTTTCATAGTCCCGGCTACTATGAATCTATGATGATAACAATGCCCAACATGCAGAATTTGCTTTTAATTTTGTTTATCTTTGTTTACATTAAGCATTTTACTTTATTATGATAATAAACATTGCTTTTACCTACAATAAATTCCCCCCGGGAGGGGGGGAGGGGGGTAGGGGGGAACGGGGGAGGAAGAGAAGTGCGATGTCGCCACGCAAAATACATAGATTCTACAACAAAATTTCTTTAATTACTAAAAAAATAATAAATCTAACTCCGTAATATCATACTAGCTAAATTAGAAGTTTGTTTAACTCTTGCACGCGACAAACGTTCTTAATCCCGCTTTCGACCATAACAAACCTGCCAGTGCAAAAAATTACGATTAATACTACACTACTACAAAGAAAAAAAACACAAAACAAATTCAAACATCTTTCAGATGAAGGAGAAAAGTGAAAGCTATGCAAACTACCTGGTGCGTGCGTTTGAAGTTAGCGCCGAGTCAGCGCAAGCGATGCTAAAACAAAATCCCATGCGTTAGGTGAGCTGGGAGCGGTGAGACCGGTGCCGCGTTGGGGGGTGGAAGGTGAGTTCCCAGCAGACAGAGCGCCAGCTGCCATCCGCGCGATGAGATCCTCCAGCAAGCTTTCTCTCTCGCTCTTACCATTTTTGTTGTTGTTGTTGTTGTTGCTGTTGTTGTTGCTGTTGTTATCATTATCATCATAGTTTTTCTTGTTCTTGTTATTCTTCTTCTTCTTCTTCACTCTCTCGTTCTCTTCTTCTGAGCTTTCCTCCTCCTCCTCCTCCTCCTTCTCCTTCTTCGAATTCTTCTCTTTCTTCTCTCCTCTTCCCGTTGTCGCTTCTCTTGCGCCTCTTTTTCCTTCCGATCTTGCGCTTCTTTTTTCTTCCTTTCCTCCTCTCTCAACTTTCTTTCTTCTGCTAGCATTTCCTTAATGGATGCGGCTTGTTCTGACATTGCCTTGTTCACAAGATCCTGAACGACTTCTTTCGACACGCCGGCGGACGAACTACCCTGAATACAATACCGGTCGCCGTTGTTTTGAAAGAAGTCGTTCATTTCTTGCGAACAAGGCAGTGGCAGAACAAACCAACAGCAACGACAACAACAACAACAAAGAATAATAATAATAATAATAATAATAATAATAATAATAATAATAATAATAATAATATTGTATCTCCTGCCAATTGCTGAGCCAAAAGGCCATGTGCATCCAGTCCTCCATTCCATAAGGAAAGTCTCCACACCAATCGGTGGAATAAAGGAAGTGACGGCATAGAACATTACTCTAGGAGCTTTATACCAATCAGCCCATGGAAAGGGACCGATGGCCTATGTACTCCCTAAGAAATAATAATAATAATAATAATAATAATAATAATAATAATAATAATAATAATAATATTGCTTCTCTGTCAATGGCTGATGCATTTCTGCACATGCGCCTCCATCGTCTCACCCGTGAGGGGAGTACAAAGAATTGACGATAAGCTCTAATGACACCCCCGCAAGGGCAGTTCCAACACTTCCAGACGGGCCGGTATGTTCAATGAAAATACTGGTCCAGACGGATCGGTATGTTCAATGAAAATACTGGTGGCACCGACGGGAATCGAACTGGCGACAGGGCCCAGATGGTAGGACTTGACCACTGGGCTATCACGGTGTCCACTAATAATAATAATAATAATAATAATAATAATAATAATAATAATAATAATAATAATAATAATAATAATAATAGTGTATCTCCTGCCAATTGCTGAGCCAAAAGGCCATGTGCATCCAGTCCTCCATTCCATAAGGAAAGTCTCCACACCAATCGGTGGAATAAAGGAAGTGACGGCATAAAACATTACTCTAGGAGCTTTATACCAATCAGCCCATGGAAAGGACCGATGGCCTATGTACTCCCTAAATAATAATAATAATAATAATAATAATAATAATAATAATAATAATAATAATAATAATAATAATAATAATAATAATAATAATAGTGCTTCTCTGTCAATGGCTGATGCAAATCTGCACATGTGCCTCCATCGTCTCACCCGTGAGGGGAGTACGAAGAATTGACGATAGGCTCTAATGACACCCCCGCACGGGCAGTTCCAACACTTCCAGACGGACCGGTATGTTCAATGAAAATACTGGTGGCACCGACGGGAATCGAACTGGCGACAGGGCCCAGATGGTAGGACTTGACCAAATAATAATAATAATAATAATAATAATAATAATAATAATAATAATAATAATAATAATAATGTATCTCCTGCCAATTGCTGAGCCAAAAGGCCATGTGCATCCAGTCCTCCATTCCATAAGGAAAGTCTCCACACCAATCGGTGGAATAAAGGAAGTGACGGCATAGAACATTACTCTAGGAGCTTTATACCAATCAGCCCATTGAAAAGGACCAATGGCCTATGTACTCCCTAATAATAATAATAATAATAATAATAATAATAATAATAATAATAATAATAATAATAGTGCTTCTCTGTCAATGGCTGATGCATTTCTGCACATGCGCCTCCATCGTCTCACCCGTGAGGGGAGTACGAAGAATTGACGATAAGCTCTAATGACACCCCCGCAAGGGCAGTTCCAACACTTCCAGACGGGCCGGTATGTTCAATGAAAATACTGGTCCAGACGGACCGGTATGTTCAATGAAAATACTGGTGGCACCGACGGGAATCGAACTGGCGACAGGGCCCAGATGGTAGAACTTGACCACTGGGCTATCACGGTGTCAATAATAATAATAATAATAATAATAATGTATCTGCTGAGCCAAAAGGCCATGTGCATCCAGTCCTCCATTCCATAAGGAAAGTCTCCACACCAATCGGTGGAATAAAGGAAGTGACGGCATAGAACATTACTCTAGGAGCTTTATACCAATCAGCCCATTGAAAAGGACCAATGGCCTATGTACTCCCTAATAATAATAATAATAATAATAATAATAATAATAATAATAATAATAATAATAATAATAAAGTTTGAAAAAAAAATATCAGCGCTTCCCGTTAGAGAGATTATACTCGGAAAAAAAAAAGACAGGGAAAGGCTCACTGATAGAATGCCACACACACTAGCTAGCCATACTAAAGCTAGTAGCTATACTCCCCTCTCTAAACTATATGCTGCGGCGCCCAAAGAGACCTTTTGCCCCCCCCCCCCGGGGCCCCCCCCCCCTCACAAAAAAAAAGAAAAAGAAGAAGAAGGAGTAGGAAAGATTATACCTCCAACGACATGTCCACTTCATCAGCGTCGACCGCGGGCTTTTTGGACTTCGGCTTGCCTAGTCACGTCAGAAATTAGAAACACTGAAAAAAAAGCACACAAAAAAAGATGAAATTTGCTAGTACCTGGCTTTTTTTTGCTGGACCCCTTAGGCATAGGAGGCTCAGGGGTCTCTTCTTCTTCAGGGACGTCTGGAACGTCTGGAACATCGTCGACGTCGATGGATTCTGCACAAAGAATCAAACAATATTACATACATCCTTCATTTTTCATTACATACAATGTTGCTACCGAATCTCAGTTTTTTTGGACTGCCCGAAGAGCGAGGCTCAGTCGGGCCCTTTTTTTGATTCTTCTTCTAACGTTTCAGGCGAGCATGCAGTAAATATGCAAAATAAAGAAAAGGAAGATGCCAAAAAAAACAAAAACAAAAACAAAAAAAAAAAAAAAAAAAAAAAAAAAAAAAAAGATTGAGCTGGTGGAGAAGAAGAATAATAACATGTATTTGAAGAAGAAAAAGAAAAATGGAAGAAGAAGAGGAAGAAGAAGAAGAAGAAGAAGAAGAAGAAGAAATGACCTTGTTTGCTTCGTACAGAAGCAAAAAGCTCCCGCTTCCGCCAGTTGCAAATCATAGGCGGGTTCGTGGGGTTACCGACGTAGAGGAGCCACGCGGGCTTCATCTGCTTCTCGAAGTCCATCGGCGACTGATCAAGCATGCAAGAGTGTTTAAGGTTAAAACCAAAAAAACCCATGAGCTGATATTGGATTTCGTCAGCCTTGCCATCGCCGTCAGTGTCGACCTCGCGCGCAGCAAAAATGAAGCGCTTCGATCCTGCAACATCCAAGTATAAAAAATATGTGCAGCTTGTGAATTTTGAAAAACATACAGTACCTCGATTTACTTGCGCAGGAGTCTTCTTGCGCCAACCAATGGGAAAGACAATGAAGAGCCTGCAAATAAACAATCAGTTTATAAAAATCTTTCATAGGTATAGGGGAAAAGACCCGGGAGCACAAGGTGAAGTTTCACCCTCACATGTCTCCACTTGCGTGGACGCCTTCAGTTCGAAATTGTTGTACTTTGTAAGTGCAACGTCGAGCGCGAGCGCCCCCTCCCGATGTTTGTTGTCCTCGGATGTGAACTTAAAGAGCAAGCTAATTAAAGCAGCAGCGAAAGAGGAATAATAATAATAATAATAATAAAAAGAGAGTTTAAATTAAAAAGAAATGGCAGCGCTTCCCGTTAGAAGAAATATACTCGAAAAAAAAACAGGGAAAGGCTCACTGATAGAAGGCAACACACACTAGCTAACTATACTAAAGCTAAGTATCTATACTCCCCTCTCTAAACTATGCTATCGAATAATAGTAATAACAATATAATAATAATAATAATAATAATAATAATAATAATAATAATAATAATAATAATAATAATAATAATAATAATAATAATAATAATAATAGTGCTTCTCTGTCAATGGCTGATGCATTTCTGCACATGCGCCTCCATCGTCTCACCCGTGAGGGGAGTACGAAGAATTGACGATAGGCTCTAATGACACCCCCGCAAGGGCAGTTCAAACACTTCCAGACGGACCGGTATGTTCAATGAAAATACTGGTGGCACCGACTGGAATCGAACTGGCGACAGGGCCCAGATGGTAGAACTTGACCACTGGGCTATCACGGTGTCCAAATAATAATAATAATAATAATATTAATAATAATAATAGTGTATCTCCTGCCAATTGATGAGCCAAAAGGCCATGTGCATCCAGTCCTCCATTCCATAAGGAAAGTCTCCACACCAATCGGTGGAATAAAGGAAGTGACGGCATAGAACATTACTCTAGGAGCTTTATACCAATCAGCCCATGGAAAGGACCGATGGCCTATGTACTCCCTAATAATAATAATAATAATAATAATAATAATAATAATAATAATAATAATAATAATAATAATAGTGCTTCTCTGTCAATGGCTGATGCATTTCTGCACATGCGCCTCCATCGTCTCACCCGTGAGGGGAGTACGAAGAATTGACGATAAGCTCTAATGACACCCCCGCAAGGGCAGTTCCAACACTTCCAGACGGGCCGGTATGTTCAATGAAAATACTGGTCCAGACGGATCGGTATGTTCAATGAAAATACTGGTGGCACCGACGGGAATCGAACTGGCGACAGGGCCCAGATGGAATAATAATAATAATAATAATAATAGGCTTCCTCAGACTATAGCATCAGATCCAGATCCTGGACATGTGCCTCCATAATAATAATAATAATAATAATAATAATAATAATAATAATAATAATAATAATAATAATAATAGTGTATCTCCTGCCAATTGCTGAGCCAAAAGGCCATGTGCATCCAGTCCTCCATTCCATAAGGAAAGTCTCCACACCAATCGGTGGAATAAAGGAAGTGACGGCATAGAACATTACTCTAGGAGCTTTATACCAATCAGCCCATGGAAAGGACCGATGGCCTATGTACTCCCTAAATAATAATAATAATAATAATAATAATAATAATAATAATAATAATAATAATAATAATAATAGTGCCTCTCTGTCAATGGCTGATGCATTTCTGCACATGCGCCTCCATCGTCTCACCCGTGAGGGGAGTACGAAGAATTGACGATAAGCTCTAATGACACCCCCGCAAGGGCAGTTCCAACACTTCCAGACGGGCCGGTATGTTCAATGAAAATACTGGTCCAGGAATAGACCGGTATGTTCAATGAAAATACTGGTGGCACCGACGGGAATCGAACTGGCGACAGGGCTCAGATGGTAGAACTTGACCACTGGGCTATCACGGTGTCCAAATAATAATAATAATAATAATAATATTAATGATAATACTAACAACAATAACAACAATAATTATGATGATGATGATGATGATGATGATAATAATAATAATAATAATAATAAT
>WBZZ01003421.1:62500-107500 GCA_019918135.1 Paulinella micropora
GGTCCGTCTGGAAGTGTTGGAACTGCCCTTGCGGGTGTGTCATTAGAGCTTATCGTCAATTCTTCAGACTCCCCTCACGGGTGAGACGATGGAGGCGCATGTGCAGAAATGCATCAGCCATTGACAGAGAAGCACTATTATTATTCTTATTATTATTATTATTATTATTATTATTATTATTGCTTGGAGCTGCCTTGCGGGGGTGTCAGTAGAGCCTATCGTCAAATCTTCGTACTCCCCTCACGGGTGAGACGATGGAGGCACATGTGCAGAAATGCATTCGCCATTGACTGAGAAGCACTATTATTATTATTATTATTATTATTATTATTATTATTATTATTATTATTATTATTATTATTATTATTATTGTGGACACCGTGATAGCCCAGTGGTCAAGTTCTACTATCTGGGCCCTGTCGCCAGTTCGATTCCCGTCGGTGCCACCAGTATTTTCATTGAACATACCGGTCCGTCTGGACCAGTATTTTCATTGAACATACCGGTCCGTCTGGAAGTGTTGGAACTGCCTTTGCGGGGGTGTCATTAGAGCTTATCGTCAATTCTTCGTACTCCCCTCACGGGTGAGACGATGGAGGCGCATGTGCAGAAATGCATCAGCCATTGACAGAGAAGCACTATTATTATTATTATTATTATTATTATTATTATTATTATTATTATTGCTTGGAGCTGCCCTGCGGGGGTGTCAGTAGAGCCTATCGTCAAATCTTCGTACTCCCCTCACGGGTGAGACGATGGAGGCACATGTGCAGAAATGCATTCGCCATTGACTGAGAAGCACTATTATTATTATTATTATTATTATTATTATTATTATTATTATTATTATTATTATTATTAATGGAGGCACATGTCCAGGATCTGGATCTGATGCTATAGTCTGAGGAAGCCTATTATTATTATTATTATTATTATTTTTATTATTGTTATTACTATTATTATTATTATAATAATATAGCATAGTTTAAAGAGGGGAGTATAGATACTAGCTTTAGTATAACTAGCTAGTGTGTGTGGCCTTCTATCAGTGAGCCTTTCTCTGTCCTTTTTTTTTGAGTGATTCCCTCTAACGGGAAGCGCTGCCATTTTTTTCATGTGTATTTCAAACTTTAGGTATGCCATGCTGAGGGCTAGCAAGGCGCCGATATATGTGGCACACCGTGGTGGTGGCTACGGAGTCTTTGCTGATAAATACCTTCCTCCTTCTTTTCACCTTGGGCTCCTCGAACCAGGAGGAAAGTCTTTGCGTGCTGCAGATCATGCTGCATTTTCTGATCATTTCACTATGAAAATTGGGAGTTCCCTGCAAACAGGGATGCATCTAATTAAATTCATTAACGAATCGAGCAGGAATGCAATGCATCTCATCAACTCTTCATCGCAAGGGTTCAACAAGCTCGACGAGGACACTTGCCGACCGAACGTGAAGGTAAATTATGTTAGTTGTTACATACATCCATGCAATGTAAGTTTTTGTTACGTGTGTTGTATTTTTCTATAAATATTGTTGTAAATAATGTCAGGTCAGCAAGGGTACTCCACCGCAATATCGAAAGATCAAGAGATTTTGCTCAGCTATGCGCCTAATCCAGACCTAGAGATAGCTACGCTGCCAAGCGATGCACATCCGGTCTGGTTGAAAGAGGCTGCCAAGGAAGGAGCTAAAATCCCAGTTTTCCTGTTCGAGACTGACATTGGTCATGTATGTTTCATCGTTCATGAGAAAGAACATCCGCTTCCACTTAAGTCAATTTCCTTGCTTCATGAAGCAAAGGTTGAACTTTAGCGTCGGTCAGCAGTATTAGTTCTGATGGAAAGCAACCGCTCTCCATGTCATCATCTATTCCGCCGGAAAAAAGAGGAAGCTTCTCGACAGCGTGTCCTCAATTTCAGATAGTCGCCGCACGCTTCTGCCCAGGGAAAGCTCGGACATTACAGTCATCACAGAAAAATCAAGCTTGAGTGATGCACAAGTAAAAAATAAATAAATGAAAATTATTACTGAGAAGATTCTTTTTTACAGGCCGGTGTTCCTGACGTTGATGCTAACCTCGACAGCTGGAAACAGTCAGACAGTTCTACTGTCACTACAGGATATGATTTTAGTAGCTGCAGCAGCTCTAGACTATATCTTCCTACTGGCTCCATTGTAATTTTTTTTCTCTACCTGTCTATGTTCATGCTGGTTAATGTTCATAAGCGATCTTGTTTGCGTAGAACGTCGACGAAGAATGTTCAGATACGGATTCAAACGGTGATGCTGCATCTATCAACCCTGGATTGTTTCCTCCTCTGGTCGGCGTGGACGATGCGGAATTATCCAACGAGCTTCGATTGAGCTTCGACGAGTTTATGGAATCAAATGAGCTGTTGTATAACATCATGAGATTATCACCAATTCCTTACAGCAGACCACGTAAGAATCCAACGCGCCCCTACACGATGAAAAGTCGCACGAAAGGTGCAGTGAAGCTTCAGAGACCGTCTGCGCTCCAAAAACTGTTGGGGATTACCTTCGCCGACTTGGACAGGGAAGTTAAGTCTGTCTGCTGCAAAAAGTGGAAGTGTTATTCATTTATCGACACGCGTGATGTGCTTTACACGAGAGCGAAGAATGCGTCATCGTCTCTCAGTGAGCTTTATTCTTGGGCAGCTTCGCAGCTTGAATCGTTTCAAACAAAAACTGGATCGTTTCAGTATATGTATTTAACGGAGGCTGTGTGAAAAGTAGCCTGGCAGCGTATCTACGGGATCGGTGATAAAGTTTTGTCAAGAGCACACAAACTTCTTGCAAATAACACGAAGGTTTTGACAAAAAGCTACTCAACCGTTCCTGAAACAGAAGATGTGGTAGCAGTATTACTCTGCGAGAAGTTCATGGAGAGTTACCCGGAGATATGCAGCGACGGAATATGGAGGATGCAAGAAATGGCTCAGGACGCAGGAGTCCAAAACTATGTTCGCGAGAATTGGAAAGATATGTGCCTTCGGTTTGGTTGTTCGAAACGAGTTGATCCAAATAATCCTCCGACAGACAATACGATCAACAAAGTTTGGCGCATGGATTTTCCGCACGTCAAGTTTGTCAGAGGTATTATGCATATTTTCGTTATCATTACTTATTACAGGTTTGTTTTGCAGAAGGAGATTTCTCAAAATGCGAGATCTGCACAGAGCTTGCTGCTGATCATTCTAACGGTTTCAGGACTGAAGTAGAAGCTCAAGAATGGCGTCGCCGTACTAGCAGGCTTCATCACAAAATTCACAGGGCGTGCCGCGTTGCCAGCATGCAGCGCAAGAAGGCAGCACCAGCAGATTTTGCTGCCACAGTCATATCAGCTGATATGAAACCGCCAGTGAAGATCCCATCTTGCCGCCGCGCCGCGAAAGATTTCAAAGGAAAAATTGTGTTTCGCCTTTGCGTTGGAATCAATACCTGCTACACTACCGATACGCATTTTATTCTGACGTACCTTGAAGGCGCGGTAGAACACGGCGCGAACAGCAACATTACTATGCTTGCCGCACTTTTACATTGGCAACTTTGGAACCCTCGCACAATGCAAGCGTGGAAATTATATGTTGAGTGGGACGGAGCTGGTGATAACACCGCGTGGGCGATGCTGGGTTTCCTTGGCTCAATGTCGTTGACAGAGGAATCCGTTTCCAAGTAGAGTCACATCGCAAGCCACCAGGGCACGGGCACGATGGAGATGATCAGGAATTTCGAGTTATGGATATCGGGTGGAAGAGCACCTTCCTGACAACTAACATCGCTCAAGCGTTATTAAAGCTCATTCTTGTATTCAAGAAGCAGCACAAGAAGAGGCATGTGCTGGTTGTTCTCGGATGTAACTACGACTGAATGACTCATTTTAGCCCGTGTATGAACAAGAGTTTCAAAAACTACAACAAACCCTTGGCATATAGAATCACCAAGAAAGATCCTGACGCTTTGCCGACTGTAGAGATCGCTACTTGGGGAGACGCACAGGATTTTCATGGAGTGCGTGATGATCCCAGAGGAGAACCGATCAATTTGTTTATCGGACGCCCCGGTAACAATATTATCTATCTTTCTCTCTCTCTCTCTCTCTCTATCTCTCTCTCTCTCTCTTTCTCTCGTTCTATCTATCTATCTCTCTCTCTCTATTTATGACAGCGACCGACATGCATCCCAAGCTTCCAGTCGGCTACTTCGTCAATCCGCGCCTGAAGAAGGATATTCGTGCTTTGGCTACTAAATACCTAGGGCCGGATGAGCGAGCACATGTGGAGGAAATGTTAGCAGGTGGAAATTTGACCAGAGTAGAGGTGGATGGAGATTACTTCGAAGGCGGCCTGCCCGGCCGTCCTGCTCATATGTCCTGTGTCGATGGAATGGAGAGCAGAATTTCGATTGATCGACGAGCTACCTGTAAATTGGATGGAGTTGCCTCAAGAACGACAGGAGAAAATGAACGCACTTACGCGTTTGACCGATGAAGAGCTGCTGTCCTTACCACGCACTTATTTTGTTAATGAAGGACGTCCTCCAGCTCACCCGAGATGGCGTGGTGCAAGACAGCTTACTAGCGAAGAAAAGCAGGAGCAGGATTTAGCATTTGGAAATGCTTCTGAGCCTTGGCGGAAAATTCTCACGTTGCTAAGATCGTCAGAGGAAAAAAAGCAATTTGCGTCCAAGCAGATGGTAGTTAGCGAATTGAAATCATGGATGAGAATGCATGGTGTTGCAACGCAAAACTCCGATCGGAAACAGTTCAAGAAGGCAGAGCTTATTGAACAAGCGTGGAACCATTTCGAACGATGCGACTGTGGGTTCCCTGAGGAAGAAGAGCTTGGTGCTGCTCAGCCTGCAGAACCAGTGGCAGATTCAGAGGATGACTTATCTGATACTTCATCTTCCAGTTCATCAACTGACTCATCGTCTGATCGATCTTCTGGTTCAGAGGAAGAAAAGCATGGTATTAGTTTTCTTCTTCTTCTTCTTCTTCTTCTTCTTCTTCTTCTTCTTCTTCTTCTTCTTCTTCTTCTCCTTAACATGATGCTATCCATATTGTAGATGATTCAGATCGCTCCGACGCAAGTTGGAGAATGCGTAACTCAGGAATCCGTTTGCGCGGACGTCGCCGCGCACGTCGTGCTGCGGGTGGACGTGGACGTGGACGTGGACGTGGTCGTATGTGATTATTTTTTTTGAAGGAATTTTTCTGGGTCAGACTTTTTTCATAATGGTTTTTGTCTAGGGCAACTGCAACTGTAACGCTTCTTCTAAAAACTGAAATTAGAAATTTGTTTAACTCTGATAACGCACCAGAATCTGATGTGAAGCGTCCTCCCTCCGACCCATCCCCCCCCACCCCCCCCCCACCCCCCTCTACGTACCAGCGTACGTCACAGCGGGCAAACAGAATTTTTTGAAGGTAAAACCATGTCTTAATATAGTAAAATGCTTAATATAAGCAAGAATAAACAGTAAAAGCAAATTCTGCATGTTCGGCATTGTTATCATCATAGATTCATGGTAGCCGGGACTATGAAAAAGTAGAAAAATTACCGTGTCGGACCGGTTCCTGCCCACCTCTGAAGATGAAGTTAAAGTGTATTACAATTAATAAAAACATATTTTAATATTATTTTTATATGTTCTGCAATCAGGGAATTCATTTCCTTTCATTTCCACACGTTTTCAAAAAAATCCATATACTTCATCGAAAATTTCGGAAAAAGGGATACCCACAAGATTGTCGAATGTTTAGTTTAAGGAGAGCGCCTCTGCCGAATGGAACACTGACGACAACGGCAAGGTGTGGCGGCCGCGACTGCTCAAGGGAGTGGGATTCAACGACATCCTACTCGTCGCGTCGGCCGGGCACTGCGTCGCACTACGAGGCAGGAAGATCCTGAACGCCTGCTCTTATAGGGAGATGTCCCTCACGCGCTCGAACCTGATCAGCGTAGGCATCAAAGACAGACACTTGCTCGAAGTGGCTAGGTTGCAACCTTTTTCTCTGTCTCTCTCTATCGTCTGGTTATTAAAGGTATATATCTGGTCCTGTTTGCAATTTCCCGTGAAATCTCACAGTCTGGGCCTTTTGTTAGAATTTGGCTTGTATAGAGGCTGATTTCTGACAAAAGGCCCAGCTTTTATTTTTCCCGGGAAAAGGGAAAAGGGAAAAAAAGAAGTAGGGGGAGAGGAGGGGAGGGAGGATGGGGAGGGAGAACACCGCCTAACTGATCAGTGGCGATCGCAACTTAGCATTCTTGTGGTGGGTGCCCCCTCCCCCCTCTTTTTTTTTCCTATTTTCCCGTGAAATCTCACAGTCTGGACCTTTTGATAGAATTTGGCTTGTATAGAGGCTGATTTCTGACAAAAGGTCCGCCACTGAACAGTCTGGTGGTGGGTGCCTCCCCCCCTTCCCCGCCTTTTTTTATTTCCGGGAAATCTCACAGTCTGGACCTTTTGTTAGAATTTGGCTTGTATAGAGGCTGGTTGATGACAAAAGGTCCATCCATCCGGAGAATTTTGTGGTGGGTGCCACTTCCCGTGAAAACGTTACAGTCTGGACCTTCTGTTAGAATTCCGGCTTGTATAGAGGCTGGTTGGTGACAAAAGGTCCGGGGTCAGGAAAATCAGCCTGGTTCAGCGGCTGGTCGGGACCTTTTGTGAGCAACGAGCCTGTATGAGGCTGGATTTTAATCAAAAGGTCCAGAAAGTTTGGACCTTTTGATGGAAATTAGCTTGTATGAGGCAGGATTTTCATCAAAAGATCCAGAAAGTTTGGACATTTTGATGGAAACTAGATTGTATGAGGCAGGATTTTCATCAAAAGGTCCAGAAAGTTTGGACCTTTTGATTGAAATTAGCTTGTATGAGGCAGGATTTTCATTAAAAGGTCCAGAAAGTTTGGACCTTTTGATGGAAACTAGCTTGTATGAGGCAGGATTTTCATCAAAAGGTCCAGAAAGTGGTTGGGGTTGCTTTAGCAGTAGGGGGCTGCGAGGGTGGAGAGGGTGGCGAGCGCCCCCCGTTGGCGACCTTTGGTCCAGGGGAGGGTGGCAACATGGTTTTTGGAGGGTGTTTACTATACCATGTAGCTCGTGGCTGCTATAATGTATGTGCATGCATTCATGCCTGGCTCTGTTGGCTGAGTCAGCGTGTGCGCACACGACGTCAGTGGTTCGACCCCTATAGGATTATAGTATATGTTTACTAAAATATATATATTATATATTTCTATAGGTAGCTTTTTTTAGTTTTTTATTTCTGTAAAAATACGTGGATGAGAAGAGATGAAATGTTCTAACTAATTAAAAACTTTTTTTTCTTCTTTGTCTATAAATATTGCGACATGCCAGTGCCAGACGCTTGTCCTCTTTGTGGCGAGAAAACAAACAATAAGGAGAAACAGGGACCAAGCGCACAAAAGGAAAAAGGAGTATTTAGGCTGCGAGCTTATTACACGCACGAAGAAGACTAACCATGTTGGCAGTCTGTCCTACCTGCGGCGCCTGCTTTTTCGAAGGGCAGCTTTTTTGGTCGGGGACGGGGAAAAGAGGCTACCCTCGGGACTTGGCATCGCTTGTGTGCCGCCCTTATGGCGACGGTGCCTGCATCAACCCCGCGCGAGACGTCCCCGGCGGAGACACTTGGGAAGAGCGTATGCGCTTCGTTGACAATTTTCTAGGACGAGATTTTGTAAAAATGAATATTATTAAAAAACTTATTCTCTTGATCTGTTAAATTAGCAAATCGGAATGGAAGTGGCAGGTCGTACAAACGCAGTCGTTTGGATGGTGCGACCGACGACTTTGTGCTTCCGGTGGACGGAGAGAGCGGCGATGTTCTCGTTTCGGAGGGTGACGAGGGCGTGAGATGGGCAACAGACGGCGTGGCCGCGAACGAGGCGGTAGCGCTTAATACCGCTCACAGACTGACGACGTCTGGGAACCCGCATCTGGTAGATCTAGCCGACCTGATCACTTTGACACTGGACACAGAAGCCAAAGTTAACCAGCCGGCCGGGATGACCACTTTAGCACCTTTGTGGCCTCGGCCTCTAGCAATTCCGCCCAAGCCTTCCTCGCCTTTGACAGCGACTTCTCGACCTTGTGGGGCACAACTGCTCCCGACAGCTACAGCGGCAACAACTACACTGGCATGATCGAGACTGTAGTTGATAATCTCACGGCGGTAGGCGCGTGGCTCCAGCTCGATCTGGGCAAGCACGCCAAAGTCACTGCTTACCACGTCACGTCCGCTGGCGCCATCACTGCGCCCAGGGACTGGAGAATCGCTTATAGCGCGGACAAGCAGTTCGTCACGCTTGACAGCGCGGGCCAGTTTGCTGTAGGCGCCACCGGCTTCAAGTGAGGAGAAAGTGCAGCGATCGGGACTTTAGCGGGCGAGGGTCAGCAGATACTCACAGTCGCAGTAGGTCGTGAAGCAGGCGCGAGTGGACAGGGCCAGTTTGGAACTGCCGTTGGCTACAGGGCGGGATACTCTGGCCAGGCAGATCTCGCCGTCGCGATCGGTGCCTACTCCGCGGAGAGCACACAAGGCAATTCATCGGTCTCTGTGGGTCCCTATGCCAGCACGCTCGGCGCACGGTCGGTTGGGATCGGCAGTACGGCTATCACGGATGCTGCCGCCCAGGAATCAGTCGCAATAGGCTACCGAGCAAAGGCAGCGACATCCCGCTCGATCGTGCTGAACGCCACGGGCGCTGAATTAGTATCCGCTAACACTGACGCTACTTACATCAAGCCGCTGAGGTCGGGCGCCGATTCTACCACCGCAGAGAAGGCGACACAGTGGAACAGCACGACCGGCGAACTCACCGCCTCTAAATTTACACTCCCGCTTTCGCTGCCCGCCAGCACTTCGTTACTGACACTCGGCTCTGGCGGCCAGCTAGCGACAGGGGCTGCTAGCTCGCTGTCACTCAGCGGGGCTGGAGGCACCAGCACGCTTTCCGCTCCGGCCTCTGGCTCTTCTGCACTCAAGTTGCCGACCGCGTTGCCCTCTGCCGGACAGACAGCCCTGGTCACATTAGACAGCAGCGGCAGCTTGGGCACGGGCGCCGCGAATTTGCTAGCGCTGGTAGCTTGGGACCCCTACACGTTTTCTGTGTTCAGCAACTACACTTAAGGCAGCACGTGGACAGCGACAGTGAGCAGCGAGGAGGTCGGTTCCTGGCAAGCCTGGAAAATGTTTGACAACGTCACTGCCGGAGATACAGGCTGGGTCAGCAAGAACTACTACACGTATCCAGCAGGGGGTTACGATGTGGCGGGCGCGGGCGCGAACGCACAAACCACCAACTGGATACAAGGAGAGTGGTTCCAACTGCGTCGCTCTGATGGTGCGCGGATGCTGCTGTCGAGTTTTGATTGGTACCCTCGTATTTATGTTGGGGATTCAACTGGATTATATGCAACCTGGCCAAAAAGTCTTGCGATACTAGGCTCGAACGACGCTGCCGACCCTCGTGAGTGTAAACGTCCTCAAAACCTCATTTACTGCCCAAGAAGGGATGCTGGTGTTCTGGTACAGCACCGTCCAGTTAGTGGGACCTCTTCGTATACATCTACTAATTACTTCAGAGTCCATCGCTGGGTCATCGAAAATATCTACCCTGGAGGAAACAGTGCAGCCCGCTGGGTACGTTGCGCAGAGCTGAAACCTAATTTTGTAGCCGCTGCTGCCAGCTCGTTGTCACTCAGTGGGGCTGGAGGTACCAGTACACTTTCAGCCCCAGCTTCCGGCTCTTCTTCGATCAAGCTACCAACCGCCCTGCCAGGCAGTACGGCGCTGCTGACACTCGACTCCGGTGGCCAGCTCGCGACAGGCGCTGCTAGCTCGCTATCACTCAGCGGGGCGGGAGGCACCAGCACCCTTTCAGCTCCAGCCTCTGGCTCTTCTGCACTCAAGCTGCCGACAGCGCTGCCAGGAAGTGCTTCGCTAGTAACACTCGACTCCAGCGGCCAGCTCAGGGGCTGCTAGCTCGCTGTCACTCAGCGGGGCTGGCGGCACCAGTACGCTTTCCGCTCCAGCGTCTGGCACTTCTGCACTCAAGCTGCCGACCGCCCTGCCAAGCAGCACCAGCTTGGTGTCGCTGGGCTCCGACGGCACGCTGCTGCACGGGGACCAGACCATCTCACACGGTCTGAGCTTTGTGTCCACTCCGTACGTGGAGAAGCCAGACAGCATGACGAGCAACAACTGGAACGGCCTGGTCGCGAGTGCGTCCACTTCCGGGAACGGCAATGCGTACGATGGCGTCAATACGGGCTCGAACTTTTCTTGGCAGAGCAACACTAGTACCTACAATGCCACGAGCGGTGCCTACACCTCCGGTTCCAGCAAGACGTTTTCGGGTGTAGCGTACCCCGGAGAGTGGCTCCAGCTAGATTTTGGCACTGGAGCCGTCCTGCAACAGTACCACCTGCAAGCCCAGTCTAGTGGTCTGGATAAATCGCCAAAGACATGGCAAGTGGGCACGTCGTTAGACGGCACCACCTGGACGCTGTGGCACACTGGCTCGTATACTTTTATCGATGGTAGTTCCATCACTTTCGCGCCGACCGACAACGCCAGGGCCGCCCGGTACGTGGCCATCGTGGTTGCTTCCATGAAGGGAGGAGGAAGTTCCAGCTTTTGTGCAATTAACCACTTTGGTTTCGACTACACGTCGTACTTCTCTGTCAAGAACATCTCGGCGCCGCTAGTCAGCACTGACGCCACCAACAAGGCCTATGTGGACTCACACACACATACGTCGCCGCTGACGGTCGGCACCTCCACGATCGCGAGCACCGGGACGGTTGCGCTGAGTCTGCCCAGTGCGCTGCCGTCCAACACGTCCTTCGTCTCTGTGTCTAGCGGAGGGCAGCTAGCAGCCTCTTCTGTCAGAGTGCCTGCTAGCCTGCCTGGCTCGGCGTCTCTGGTAACGCTCGACTCTAATGGTCAGCTTGCCACCGGGGCGGCCAGCTCGTTATTCAACCAGTTAGCATCCGCGCCGGCCCAGACCGCCGTTCTGAGCCTGACTTCTGCAGGGCAGATGGTGCCCCAGAGCACTTCCGCCACGGTCGTGACTTCTGGCTCAGTGACGCTGCCGACCTGGACTTCCATGTCGGCCTATACGCCTACCACAGATCCTAACTGGGTGCTCAGCCACTCTTCCGCAGTTGTAGGCCAAGAGAGCTATAGAGTTTTCGATGGTGTCGCTGCCAATGGCTGGACTAGCCTCGGCAACTACAACTCGGACGGGAGTATCAACACGACAAACAACGCCGTTACCAACGTAGGCGGCAGCAACGTGTACGGCAAACACTTTACGCTCCAGCACCAGCGGCGCCGTTACAGAATCACGAGCTTCGCGTTGACTAATACCTCTTCTCTCAGTAGCTCAACCAAAAGCTTCACGTTGGCGGGGTCGGACAATGGCAGTACCTGGACACTAGTCTGGTCCGGTAACTTCTCCTTTACCACGACGTTACAGACCCTGAACTCGAGCGCGCCCGCTTCGACCGCGTTCTATTACTACCACAGGTTTATTGTTACTTCGACAAATTCGAGTACCCAGGCCGCTGTGGGGACCTTTGCGCCCGTCGTTGAGTCCGAGGGCGTGTCGGTCAATGCTACGGGCCTCACGGGCGTGGATTCGATCATGTGCGGCAAAAACACGCTGAAGCTGCCGACCGCGCTACCCTCTGCCGGTACGGACCATGTGCTCCAAATCAACGACCTCGGCGAGTTCGAACTGGGCACCTGGGACCGTGACCACTGGCTGACGAGTGACACGGTCGTCTCTGTTAATAGTGGAACTGCCAGGAAGATCCCGGTCGATGGCGTAGTGAGGCTGGCGCCCATATACGGCAACATCACCGTAAGCCATGCCAACGGCTTCACGACCTGGCAGAACACGTCCGGTATGCCCAGGAAATGGCTGATCACTGCTTCGTTCAAGTTTATTACTTCGGCAGCGGCTACCAACAACCCGCCGACCAGTGGCGCCTATTACGATGTCTGGGTCGAAAGGAATGCAGTGAGACCCGCCTCAAGCTCCGGCGTACAGCAGACAGAAGCCAACTTTCAGGTGTCAGTTGCCGCCCATGGGCTCTATGGCAATGGGCGGATCACCTCGCCCAGCCTGTCGGGTATCATGGAAGTGGCGGCAAATGAGTATATCTGGTTCGAAGCTTATGGCGACACACAAGGCGCTGTCAGTTGGAGCCTTGTCATTGGCGGTTCAACTGTTTATTCAAGAGGCAGAGTGACCATTACGGAGATTCCGGGCTGATTTTTTTCTTTCGAGTCTGTATTTTTTAATTAAAAAGAAATGGACGCGTTGCGACAAGCACTAGCTGAGAACGAGAACGAGCTGGCCGCCTGCCTGGCCCGCCGCCGGATCCTGGCGGTGGAACGAGAGAAGTTACAGCTGCAGATTGCGCTCTGTGAAAAGGTCTGTGATTGCAAGGTGATGCGCGAGCAAGTTAAGACGCTCATCCAACAACAAGAGGAAGCAGAGGCGGTAGCAGCCGAGGCAGCCGCCCACGCGACCGTCGAGGCCAAAATGGCACTAGAAGAGACGATCGTAAGATGCCCGACACCATCAATGGCTAAAAGTCTTTGTCTAGGCCCCATTCGGGCTCCTTGGCCGGCGCCCGCGCGTACTCGCTCACTCTTTTCTCGAAAAAGTTAGTCTTTCCTACCACGCCTAGCTGCTCCATGAAGGGCAAGGGACACTTGGCCACTCCGTACAGCTTTTCGCTCAGGCCCAAGTTCTGTAGCAGTCCGTCAGCCACGAACTCGACGTAGCGCTCCATCAGCGTCGCGTTCAAACCCAGCAGTGCCACCGGCAGCGACTCGCTGATGAACCTCCGTTCGACTTCGACGCAGCCCGCCACGATCTGGAAAATGCGCGACATCTGCAGCTTGTTCGACACGTGGTGCTTGTACAAGTGGCACGCGAACAGGCCGTGCTGTGTCTCGTCCCGCGCAATAAACTCGTTGCTGGTGCACAGGCCCTGCATTAGGCCCGGGTGCTTTTGTTTCAGCCAAAAGATGGAGGCAAAAGAAGAGGCGAACTGGACAAGCTCAACGCAAGCGAACGCCACCAGGCGCTCGGCAGACGAAGACCGGGCCGGGCTGAGCCACTGCAGCGCCCACTTGGCTTTTTGTGCCACGGTCGGGACCTGCGTGATCGCATTGAACAGCTTGTCCTTCTCTTGCTGGTCGCTGATGATCGTGTCGATCAACAGGCTGTAGGTCCGCGAGTGTTCGGCTTCATTAAAGATCTGGTAAGAATAAAAAGTCTGGCTTCGGAATATTGCACTTCGGCCAGAAAATTGGAGGCCAGGTTCTCTTGGATGATACCGTTGCTCGAGGCAAAAAAGCCTAGCACCATCTTAATAAAATGCTGTTCGTCCGCACTCAGTTTCGTGAAATCGGCCTGTTCCCTGCTTAGGTCTAGCTCATCTGCTGTCCAGAACGAACGCAGGGAAGCTTCATAGAATGAATACAGGTCCGGACGCCGTATCGGGAAGAGACAAAATCGCGATTCTTCCGGCACGAGCAGTTTTTCTTCAGTGTCCATTCGTTCAACTGCCTATTGTCCAGTTTCAGCAAGGCCATTTACTATCTTTTAATACTATAAAGGGAAAGAGGATATATTTTTTTCTTATCGGCACAACAGAACAAAGAACATGTTGCAAAGACGTAAGACCGAACAACGGCTGATGCCCTTGTCGCCAGAGTCCATCACCGTAACCTCGCACGAGCTCGCACTCGAGCTCAAGCGGACATACAGCGATTTCAGCTGGCAGTCAGTGCCGGCGTTAATTGTTCACGGGGTCCGGTACTTGGCTCTCTATACTAATCATACGGGCGAGGAGAAGAAGCAGATCCTCGTGTCCGTGCTCGTGGACTTGTGTCCCGACGACACCGTGGACAAGCTGATCCCGCCAGTGGTCGATGTCATCTGGGAGCTCGTGAAGGCCGCCCTCGCTTCCAACTGCTGCGAGCTGTGTCCCAAGGTCTGCACGGTCATGTAGGCATCGGGATCAAGTGCCTGCCGAGCGTCACGGGCGTGCCATGGTGGATCCTGACTGGTTCACCGCTCGTTACCATCTGCGCACGCGCTTTGGCCAGCTTCTCGCGGTCCAGGCGGTGAGCCCACAACACCGGACCCGGTATGACCTGCTCGTTCGAACGCACTTTCTCCAGGGCAATGGTAATCTTGACCAGCAGCACGTCCGCCGCTAATCTAAAGCGCCTCTTCTTGGCCATCTCGATTGAGAGCTCGTTCTTGACCATCTCAAAAAGGATCTCGCAGGAGAAGTGGCGCTCTGCTTTTTGCCCAAAGTTGAAAAAGCTATTGGTGCCCGAGATGATGGCTACCAAGATTAAACATGTGACGCTGACCCAATCGTAGCCCGTCCGGCCTGCTCCGCACGCCTTGAAGCCGAAATTTCCCACGATAATCGAACAGATCGCTGGCATGATAGTGGCCAACAAGCCAAACAACAAAAAACGGTTGTAGTAGTAGTAGCCGGCCGAGTTGTTGAGGCGCACGTGCAGGGCACACTCGTCCACTACACTGGCAAAATAAGACTCGTGCCTCGACGACCACTTCTCTTCCTTTCGCTTGACGTCGCTGTCGTCCGAGTCATGATTCTCGCTCGACTGCGACCGCATAACCAGGATTTTATCCTCTTCCATCTTTACTTTTGGTGGTGGGAAACTGCAAGATTTAAAAAAAGTGTGCGATTGCTGGGCCGGCGGCCACTCTATCAGCAACCGGCTTTCGACAGCAGCATCTCCCAGTCCGCCCCATTCAAGTCCACCTTGTCCCTGGTGTCAGGATTGCATACCTGCAGGTGCAAGTACTTCGTCAGCGTCGGAAACACCACGTACTGGTCGTGCCTGTCCTGAGCAGACGACTGGTAGCCCCCTGAACTCACGAGGAAAGGAATGATCAGGCTGCCCGATTGCACTTTCGTGCCGTGTGAGACCGCGCCCGTCAGAGACACCTCCTCGTAGTTGCCGCCCGTCGAGTAGGCCAAGCACTGCATTCCTTGATCCTGATGCCTAGCGAAGTCGACAGGCCTAGCGCCACGACTTGTGGCAAGACGGTGGCCTGGCCTGGCGTTAGTGCGAAGAGCTCGTTCTGGGCCGAAGTCGGGAAGCCGAGCACGGCGTGTGCGCTGTCGTCGTCGCTCTTGTAGATGTTGAACTCTGCTCCTCCAGACAGCGTGAACTGCAGCTTGAGCTTGGTGTCGAGATAAACCACTCCGATCGTCTGTCCTACCTGTACAAAGCCCTCGTTGATTAAAAGCGACTGCAGCGCGTCTGCCAAAGTCTCCCCTGTATAATTTTGCGACGGGATCGTGATCGTCACGTCGCCCGTGGCAGTCGAATTCAAGTAAAGCTTGTTGTTCTTGGAGTTGATGTTATACGTCGCGTTCGGGATCGTCGCCCAAATTAACTTGTATTTGCCTTGGATCGCTTCCGACAGCGACAGTCGGAACTCGGCCGAATCGCCCGCCCCTTGCACCCGGTTGCGGTTTTTCGACCGGACCAGGATGTTCATCTCCGAAATGTTGCGCAGGCCGCTCATTTCTGGAAAAAATTAAATGTTGTCACTAATGTAGTGCAAGAGGAAAAAAAAATATGCTGACACTCAGCGGCAACAAGCGCTTGCGCCTGGAGGATGTGGTCGAGACCAAACCGCTCCCTTCAATGGTCACTGCCTTTGGCGAACACAAGGTCGCGGAGTCTACCCCGCTAGTGCAGGAAGTTTTCCCTTACACGGGAACCCTGAACTCGCGCAAGTTCGCGACCTCTGGCTCCGTGACCACCGCCGCCGGCCTGTTGTCGCTCAGCGGCGCCGCACAAGCCGAGATGCTCCGTCGCTGCAAGTACCGCGCGGGGCAAGGGCTCGTCTGCCGCTTCACGGCGCTGTTCCCCGCCACGCCCAGCGTGGCCAACTCGGCCATGGCCGGCCTAGGAGACGACAACAACGGCTTCTTCTTTATGCACGACCAGACACTAACCAACAGGCTGCGGATCCTGCACCGCAACGCGACTGTCGACACCTACGTCGACCAGAAAGACTGGAACCTCAACAGCTGCCTGGGCGGCGACGACGACATGGACCGCAAGGACTGGGCCAAGGGCAACATTTTTCAGATCCAGATGCAGTACTTAGGGTTTGGGGCCGTCACGTTCTCGGTCGAGAGGCAGTCGGACGGGGTGCTAGTGCCCGTGCACCGAATCCAACACGACGCCTTCGCTCAGCAACGCATCGTTGCCGTTCAGGCTCAAGACTACCGGCGCGGGAGGTCTGGTGCGCACTGCCAGTGTCGGCGTCCTGGTCGAAGGGCCCGTGAGGCAGCTGGGCCTCAGCTTTGCGCGCACGAACGTGCAGACGATTGGCACGACCGAAAGTAACGTGCTGGTGATCCGCAACAAGAGCTTGATCGGCGCCCTCCCCAACAACGACCTGCTGTTCCCGACCCTGCTGAGCGCTACGTCAGTCTCTGGCAGCAAGCCCGTGATCCTCCGAGTGCTCATGCAAGCCACGTTCGGCAGCGCGCCGACCTACGCGAACCACGACGCGGCCTCTAACACTGAGTACTCCGCAAGCTTGGTCACTGTGTCTAGTGGCAATGCGGTGGCCGCGTGCGTCGTGTCGGCCACGGGCTCTGCGTCGGCCAGTCTCGACCTAAGTCGACTCAACATCGCAGTCGGGCCAGGAGAAGTGCTCTGCATTGCGGCCAGCACTACTTCCGGGTCGGCGGATGTGCACCTGAGCCTTAGTTGGTATGAAGATGTGTAAAAAAGAAAGTTCGTATTGTAATTAAAAACAAAAGAGAAGGAGAAGAATGAAGATCGTGTCAATCGATCCGGGGGCTGAGAAATCTTGGAGTGGTTGTGCTCACAAAAGACAACAGCACCAACGCCTTGTCAGTCACTTATGCCAACGTACTGGACATAGCCAAACAGACGGACACTGATTCATTCAAAACAAAGTCGCTGTCAGCGTGCCTGCACGCCATCGAGGAAGTGCACAACGCCGACATCTGTGTTATCGAGGATCAAAACTTCGGGAGAGCAAATACCAATCCTGACAATCTGCTCATTCAAGCGGCAGCCGGAGCAACAATGCTGGCACTTGGCGCCAAGGAGTTACTTTACTATCAGAACTCATTCAAGTTCAGCTGCTTCCTCTCGCTTACGCCGACTATATCCGGAAGAGTCAAGGGGAAATTCAAAATTCAGTCCAAAGTATTGGCACAAAACCTCGTAGAAAGTTTTAATGTACAAGGCGAGACGAAGTGTCTCACAGAATCGCCTCATCTCTCAGATGCCGTCGGTCTCGCGTTCGCCGCGCTCGTTAGAGGGATCGGACCAGCGCGGGGCGTCCAGCATGGAGTGCCTCGCTCGCTGCCGATAACTGTTCCAAGTGGGGTGCGGAAGCAGGAGCAGGAGCAGCAGTAGCCGCCTTCTCTTTGCTGGCGTTCCACTGTTCAGAGATCACCTTCATCCTCATTTTGTGCTCAAGTGCGCGAATCTCGGGGTCCTGCATCTTTTGTTTGAAAAATTGATTGTACGCGGACGGCGCCCTAGCCTTCTTTTCCTTGGCAGGGGCGGCGGCAGCGGTGGCTTGTCCACAAGTTTGACAAGAAGATATCTCTAGCTTGCCTTTGTTGCTTGTTGATAATAGAGCAGAAGAAGAAAAAGTTTTTATTGATTAAAACAAGTTTTTTAACGCTTGTTGAATCGAAACAGACGAGAAGTTCTCTGTCCTAACACTTCCCTGCACGCCGCTTCCAAAATGTCCCGGTCTTCGTCAAAGTAGAAATTGACCTTGCGCATAGCTCCTCCCACCAGCCTCTCTGCCTTGGGTGGCTCTTGTCCCTGATGCCTCGCGCGGTACCTGGCAGCCGCCAGCTTGCCCGCCTTGATCAGTAGCGCCGTCCTTTCGGCACCGGCTGGCTTGGGAGAAGAGGCCAGCTGCAAAAAGACTTCCGTCATGGCCAACTCCTTCCTTGTTACTGCTGGCTCTGGCACTGTGGTAGCCGTAACTGTGATTGCGGGCAGAGAGGCAGTACTTCTCATGGCCTGTACTGCTTGCCGTGCGCTGTTGCGTGCCTCGTCCTCGATAAACAGTCTGTCCCTGTCGTCCAGCTTGATGCTGAGAAGCTCGAGAACGCTCTTGTAAGCATCCAGCGGCGCCGCAAACTCCGCGATGCACAGCCTCTTGCGCGCGCCAACCATCGCGATCTTGTCCTCGATGAGCTCGAGCTCGGTGCGTCGCTTCTTGTTGGCAGGCTGCTCGATCGAGCTCAGCACGTCACGCCTCGTATTCTCCGACAGCTGCTCGCGCCTCAGGGGCATTGCTGTCTCCAGCTCCTCATCCCCTACCACCGCCCGTGCCGCGATGTTGGCCTGCTCTGATCGTAGCTGTTTCGCCCTCTCGCCTGGCACTAGAGCCAGAACTTGGAGCAGCTTGTCGAAGGGCAGGCAGTCGACTGGGTTGCCTTTTTTGCCATTGATTCTCGCGAACGCGATCTTCTTAATCGACTGCTGGATGCCGGGCCAGGCGGCCGACGACCTTATCTTGCTGCAGTGTTGTCTTGCTTCTTTTTCTGGGCAGTCCTTAAATGTTGCGATTGCATCGGTGACAGAAAAGAAGCAGTCTTGTTGGCGCCGGTTTCTTGTATACCCATAAGCATGGGGTTTGCCTCGATAGCCTCGTTGGTGGCACCGGTGGCCACGGTCTTGTCGTTTTGCTCTTGCATCATCTTCGTTCGGCTGAATTGTGTCAGTGTCGCGGACACTGTCGTTTCTTTTTTAAAACATTGTTTCAAATCGATATTTAAAAGAGGTCGGCCAGCCCAGGCTCATTTTAGAACATCCATTTTCGCAAGCCGGTTTTTGCGTGAAATTTTTAAACAATTTCAACGAGCCAACGATCGTTGGCTCGTTCAATTTTCACTGGTTTTGCGTGAAATTTGACATAGTGTCCAGGCCGTTTGCCTTTTTTTCAAATCTCGAGATTTGAAAGAACTGATGGTCAGGCCTATCGAATTTTTTATCGAATTTTTGGGTGGGACAGAGCCACGGGTGTGTCTCTATGTACTTTTTCCCGTGTCCGAGAAAATCCCCGGGGAAAATCACAAACCCCCAGCCGTGGGGTTTCACGATTTCACGGGGAAATCACGAACTATCATTCTTAATAGCTCGTGATTTTCTCGGGAAATTTCACACGTCTGGGCCGGCCGGTGCCGCCACTTCTCGTCCGGACACCTCACTGGGAAGTTCAGGATACACGCGCATCCGATCATCCCCACAATCGAGACCGTGATGATTGCTATCACGAGCGGTTCCATTTTTCACTTTTGCTCTCTTTAATAATTAGAATACATAATCTAAGAATTTTTAAACCGAAGCCACTTCCAGGCCACCGTTACTTTCGTGAATGAACTTGAAATAGGCGCTGTAGATCGTAACGTCATACAATCCGTCTACCACGCCGCGTTTGCCCCACGTGGTGGCGCTGACAACCATCTCTTCTTGGGCGTTGTAAGTAGCCGCGGACGTGTCCGGTGCCTGCTGGAACTTCAGCTTCAGATGGTAGACGTCTCCGCGGGACCAGAGCACGGGCTAGTCGTTCAGGTCCGTGACGGACGCAGTGTACTCCATCGCCGCATTGGCCTCCCAGTCGACCGTGTTGGTCGCACCAACTCGTGTGTTGGAGAACTTGATCTTGACCCCGCACGCTCGCAGCCAGCTCGAGCTAGCCAGCAAGGTGTTGAGGTTCGTCAGCGCGGCCGTGGCGGGCGACGTGTAGCGCCGGTCGGTAATTCGGGCAAAAGTGAGGTCAGAGTCGATGTCGAGGACGGCCACCGTCACGCCCTTGAAGTCCACGGTCAGGCGGTTGGTGTCGTTCAGGGCAAACACTGCAGTGTTTCGAGTAGGCAGAAAGCTAAGGCAGGTCACACAATGCTATTACCGCTTTGAACACGTAGTCATAGTGTTGGCCCCACGCTCTTCTCATAATGTATGTTTGGGTACACTATATCCGTCCTGCCTCTGCATGTTAATGCTACCTTGATCAATGCGTTGACACATATACGCACGCACATATCGCGCATTGATCTACATCTGCAATCTTTTTGATTCATTTTCTTTTAATACTTATTCACATATCATTTGGTCAATCATTGATTCTGTTACGATTCGTTTTAAATCGCAACTCCAACCTACCATTATGGTCTGGGGGGGGGGGGAGTTATCGGAATGAATACCGTACCGGACCGAAGCATTAATATTGTGTTAAACTTTCTTCAAGTTTTTACTTCAAGTCACAAGTTTACAATTTTATTTTTAGTTCCGTTACTTCCGACTCATTTTTCCGTTTATTTATCAAGTGCCATAACTTGTAGTTGTTACGTTTTCCATTTAGGCTGCAGTTAACAGATCAATTTATTTCCCTTTACCGGTTACTACTGCTTTTTAGAAAATGTTAACTATTAAAATATTATTGGGAAAAATTTTGCCTTGAGCAAGGTAAAGTTTGGTGGGTCACCGATCGCAACCAAATATTAAGTTAGACGGAAGTGTCAAATTGATAAATCATTAAATACCATAAACATTAATTGATTAAAATAAGATAATATTAATATTTATCAATTAAATTGACAGTTATCAGTATTGAACTCCAAGACTAACCTTAGTTTTGAAATTTTTGGTCAGGAAATTGAGACGTGACAGTGTTACAGTGACTCAATATTTAATAATATAACAACTATCATCTCTAACGACTTGTAGAATGAGGAATACGCCTTCTATGTTAGGTATTCCACATTCTACAAGTCGTTAGATAGTTGTTATATTATTAAATATTGAGTCACTGTAACAGTCGTCACGTTCTTAAACTTTTCTATGAGTTGAATTTGAACAACGATGTTGATAATTATGATAGCGGCTGAGACAATCATCTTAAAACCGTAACAAAAATAAATTATTTTTTCTTATATAATTTTTTTTCCAAAATTGGGACTAGGAGCGGAATCGTTTTGTCTTGTAGTAGGTCTGGGCACGGTTCAGTGACAGGATAAGTGGAAGTTAACCGCATGCAAGTTGAACTTGATATGAAAGTCGGTGGCACACGTTTGAAACTTCATGGTTATACAATGTATACATTAATATTGTTTTAATAAAAACAAAAGATTTCACCTCACTGAATTCATATCTTTGAAAAAAAAATTAAAAAATTTGAATTTTCACTCCGCTGTTACAGCAGTTTTTTTTAAACGATTTTGCAGTCACCGTGGCCTTTCTTTGCTGAGTGGTTCTAACTTGATTGAGTTTAGTTTCTCTCTGTTTTCATATATGTTGTTTTACCGTGGCACCAAAACGTATGTACTTTAATTTATTTAATTCAAAATTAATAATATTAACTCAAATTGCAATTCAAATTCAAATTTAAATTAAAAATTTTCAAGTTTGCGGGTGGCACCGGTTCTGAATGTGAAGCACAAGTAGCTCAGTGATTAATTAACATGGACAGACAATGACAGATCCTATCTAATATTAATATTACTGTTCTTGCTTTTGTTTTCTTTCAAACTGAAACAATTTAACTGAATAAAACAATGCGAATCATTTTAAAAAGCAATTGGTTACCGTTGCAACCGTTACACGTACACTGAGCGAGCAGTTTCCGGTTGGGCTCTAACTTGGTTGAGGTTGGTTCCTTTTCGTTTTTATGTTGTTTTACATCAAAATGCATGCAACCTAATGTAATTTATCAAATTTTAAAATGTCAAGTTCAAATTTCTACACTCAAACTTGACTTGAAATTTTCAAGTTCAAATGTTTTTCCGCCTTTTTTAAGGTTTGGGGGGGGGGGTTCTGTTTATTGTTTGGGTGTTGTTTTCCGTTGCATGGCTTTGGTTTTTGTGTTAAAGAGAGAATGGGTGTGATCTGTTTGTTGTTGTTGTTGTTGTTGTTGTTCAATTGTTGTTGTTGTTGTTGTTGTTGTTGTTATTGTTGTTGTTGTTGCTGTTCAATTGTTGCTGTTCAATTGTTGTTCAATTGTTGTTGTTCAATTGTTGTTGGTGTTGCTGCTGCTGTTGGTGTTGTTGTTGGTGTTGTTGTTGGTGTTGTTGTTGGTGTTGTTGTTGGTGTTGTTGTTGTTGTTGTTGTTGGTGTTGTTGTTGTTGTTGCTGTTGTTGTTGTCGCTGAGGTCGGGCGCCGATTCTACCACCGCCGAGAAGGCGACACAGTGGAACAGCACGACCGGCGAACTCACCGCCTCTAAATTTACACTCCCGCTTTCGCTGCCCGCCAGCACTTCGTTACTGACACTCGGCTCTGGCGGCCAGCTAGCGACAGGGGCTGCTAGCTCGCTGTCACTCAGCGGGGCTGGAGGCACCAGCACGCTTTCCGCTCCGGCCTCTGGCTCTTCTGCACTCAAGTTGCCGACCGCGTTGCCCTCTGCCGGACAGACAGCCCTGGTCACATTAGACAGCAGCGGCAGCTTGGGCACGGGCGCCGCGAATTTGCTAGCGCTGGTAGCTTGGGACCCCTACACGTTTTCTGTGTTCAGCAACTACACTTAAGGCAGCACGTGGACAGCGACAGTGAGCAGCGAGGAGGTCGGTTCCTGGCAAGCCTGGAAAATGTTTGACAACGTCACTGCCGGAGATACAGGCTGGGTCAGCAAGAACTACTACACGTATCCAGCAGGGGATTACGATGTGGCGGGCGCGGGCGCGAACGCACAAACCACCAACGGGATACAAGGAGAGTGGTTCCAACTGCGTCGCTCTGATGGTGCGCGGATGCTGCTGTCGAGTTTTGATTGGTACCCTCGTATTTATGTTGGGGATTCAACTGGATTATATGCAACCTGGCCAAAAAGTCTTGCGATACTAGGCTCGAACGACGCTGCCGACCCTCGTGAGTGTAAACGTCCTCAAAACCTCATTTACTGCCCAAGAAGGGATGCTGGTGTTCTGGTACAGCACCGTCCAGTTAGTGGGACCTCTTCGTATACATCTACTAATTACTTCAGAGTCCATCGCTGGGTCATCGAAAATATCTACCCTGGAGGAAACAGTGCAGCCCGCTGGGTACGTTGCGCAGAGCTGAAACCTAATTTTGTAGCCGCTGCTGCCAGCTCGTTGTCACTCAGTGGGGCTGGAGGTACCAGTACACTTTCAGCCCCAGCTTCCGGCTCTTCTTCGATCAAGCTACCAACCGCCCTGCCAGGCAGTACGGCGCTGCTGACACTCGACTCCGGTGGCCAGCTCGCGACAGGCGCTGCTAGCTCGCTATCACTCAGCGGGGCGGGAGGCACCAGCACCCTTTCAGCTCCAGCCTCTGGCTCTTCTGCACTCAAGCTGCCGACAGCGCTGCCAGGAAGTGCTTCGCTAGTAACACTCGACTCCAGCGGCCAGCTCAGGGGCTGCTAGCTCGCTGTCACTCAGCGGGGCTGGCGGCACCAGTACGCTTTCCGCTCCAGCGTCTGGCACTTCTGCACTCAAGCTGCCGACCGCCCTGCCAAGCAGCACCAGCTTGGTGTCGCTGGGCTCCGACGGCACGCTGCTGCACGGGGACCAGACCATCTCACACGGTCTGAGCTTTGTGTCCACTCCGTACGTGGAGAAGCCAGACAGCATGACGAGCAACAACTGGAACGGCCTGGTCGCGAGTGCGTCCACTTCCGGGAACGGCAATGCGTACGATGGCGTCAATACGGGCTCGAACTTTTCTTGGCAGAGCAACACTAGTACCTACAATGCCACGAGCGGTGCCTACACCTCCGGTTCCAGCAAGACGTTTTCGGGTGTAGCGTACCCCGGAGAGTGGCTCCAGCTAGATTTTGGCACTGGAGCCGTCCTGCAACAGTACCACCTGCAAGCCCAGTCTAGTGGTCTGGATAAATCGCCAAAGACATGGCAAGTGGGCACGTCGTTAGACGGCACCACCTGGACGCTGTGGCACACTGGCTCGTATACTTTTATCGATGGTAGTTCCATCACTTTCGCGCCGACCGACAACGCCAGGGCCGCCCGGTACGTGGCCATCGTGGTTGCTTCCATGAAGGGAGGAGGAAGTTCCAGCTTTTGTGCAATTAACCACTTTGGTTTCGACTACACGTCGTACTTCTCTGTCAAGAACATCTCGGCGCCGCTAGTCAGCACTGACGCCACCAACAAGGCCTATGTGGACTCACACACACATACGTCGCCGCTGACGGTCGGCACCTCCACGATCGCGAGCACCGGGACGGTTGCGCTGAGTCTGCCCAGTGCGCTGCCGTCCAACACGTCCTTCGTCTCTGTGTCTAGCGGAGGGCAGCTAGCAGCCTCTTCTATCAGAGTGCCTGCTAGCCTGCCTGGCTCGGCGTCTCTGGTAACGCTCGACTCTAATGGTCAGCTTGCCACCGGGGCGGCCAGCTCGTTATTCAACCAGTTAGCATCCGCGCCGGCCCAGACCGCCGTTCTGAGCCTGACTTCTGCAGGGCAGATGGTGCCCCAGAGCACTTCCGCCACGGTCGTGACTTCTGGCTCAGTGACGCTGCCGACCTGGACTTCCATGTCGGCCTATACGCCTACCACAGATCCTAACTGGGTGCTCAGCCACTCTTCCGCAGTTGTAGGCCAAGAGAGCTATAGAGTTTTCGATGGTGTCGCTGCCAATGGCTGGACTAGCCTCGGCAACTACAACTCGGACGGGAGTATCAACACGACAAACAACGCCGTTACCAACGTAGGCGGCAGCAACGTGTACGGCAAACACTTTACGCTCCAGCACCAGCGGCGCCGTTACAGAATCACGAGCTTCGCGTTGACTAATACCTCTTCTCTCAGTAGCTCAACCAAAAGCTTCACGTTGGCGGGGTCGGACAATGGCAGTACCTGGACACTAGTCTGGTCCGGTAACTTCTCTTTTACCACGACGTTACAGACCCTGAACTCGAGCGCGCCCGCTTCGACCGCGTTCTATTACTACCACAGGTTTATTGTTACTTCGACAAATTCGAGTACCCAGGCCGCTGTGGGGACCTTTGCGCCCGTCGTTGAGTCCGAGGGCGTGTCGGTCAATGCTACGGGCCTCACGGGCGTGGATTCGATCATGTGCGGCAAAAACACGCTGAAGCTGCCGACCGCGCTACCCTCTGCCGGTACGGACCATGTGCTCCAAATCAACGACCTCGGCGAGTTCGAACTGGGCACCTGGGACCGTGACCACTGGCTGACGAGTGACACGGTCGTCTCTGTTAATAGTGGAACTGCCAGGAAGATCCCGGTCGATGGCGTAGTGAGGCTGGCGCCCATATACGGCAACATCACCGTAAGCCATGCCAACGGCTTCACGACCTGGCAGAACACGTCCGGTATGCCCAGGAAATGGCTGATCACTGCTTCGTTCAAGTTTATTACTTCGGCAGCGGCTACCAACAACCCGCCGACCAGTGGCGCCTATTACGATGTCTGGGTCGAAAGGAATGCAGTGAGACCCGCCTCAAGCTCCGGCGTACAGCAGACAGAAGCCAACTTTCAGGTGTCAGTTGCCGCCCATGGGATCTATGGCAATGGGCGGATCACCTCGCCCAGCCTGTCGGGTATCATGGAAGTGGCGGCAAATGAGTATATCTGGTTCGAAGCTTATGGCGACACACAAGGCGCTGTCAGTTGGAGCCTTGTCATTGGCGGTTCAACTGTTTATTCAAGAGGCAGAGTGACCATTACGGAGATTCCGGGCTGATTTTTTTCTTTCGAGTCTGTATTTTTTAATTAAAAAGAAATGGACGCGTTGCGACAAGCACTAGCTGAGAACGAGAACGAGCTGGCCGCCTGCCTGGCCCGCCGCCGGATCCTGGCGGTGGAACGAGAGAAGTTACAGCTGCAGATTGCGCTCTGTGAAAAGGTCTGTGATTGCAAGGTGATGCGCGAGCAAGTTAAGACGCTCATCCAACAACAAGAGGAAGCAGAGGCGGTAGCAGCCGAGGCAGCCGCCCACGCGACCGTCGAGGCCAAAATGGCACTAGAAGAGACGATCGTAAGATGCCCGACACCATCAATGGCTAAAAGTCTTTGTCTAGGCCCCATTCGGGCTCCTTGGCCGGCGCCCGCGCGTACTCGCTCACTCTTTTCTCGAAAAAGTTAGTCTTTCCTACCACGCCTAGCTGCTCCATGAAGGGCAAGGGACACTTGGCCACTCCGTACAGCTTTTCGCTCAGGCCCAAGTTCTGTAGCAGTCCGTCAGCCACGAACTCGACGTAGCGCTCCATCAGCGTCGCGTTCAAACCCAGCAGTGCCACCGGCAGCGACTCGCTGATGAACCTCCGTTCGACTTCGACGCAGCCCGCCACGATCTGGAAAATGCGCGACATCTGCAGCTTGTTCGACACGTGGTGCTTGTACAAGTGGCACGCGAACAGGCCGTGCTGTGTCTCGTCCCGCGCAATAAACTCGTTGCTGGTGCACAGGCCCTGCATTAGGCCCGGGTGCTTTTGTTTCAGCCAAAAGATGGATGCAAAAGAAGAGGCGAACTGGACAAGCTCAACGCAAGCGAACGCCACCAGGCGCTCGGCAGACGAAGACCGGGCCGGGCTGAGCCACTGCAGCGCCCACTTGGCTTTTTGTGCCACGGTCGGGACCTGCGTGATCGCATTGAACAGCTTGTCCTTCTCTTGCTGGTCGCTGATGATCGTGTCGATCAACAGGGTGTAGGTCCGCGAGTGTTCGGCTTCATTAAAGATCTGGTAAGAATAAAAAGTCTGGCTTCGGAATATTGCACTTCGGCCAGAAAATTGGAGGCCAGGTTCTCTTGGATGATACCGTTGCTCGAGGCAAAAAAGCCTAGCACCATCTTAATAAAATGCTGTTCGTCCGCACTCAGTTTCGTGAAATCGGCCTGTTCCCTGCTTAGGTCTAGCTCATCTGCTGTCCAGAACGAACGCAGGGAAGCTTCATAGAATGAATACAGGTCCGGACGCCGTATCGGGAAGAGACAAAATCGCGATTCTTCCGGCACGAGCAGTTTTTCTTCAGTGTCTATTCGTTCAACTGCCTATTGTCCAGTTTCAGCAAGGCCATTTACTATCTTTTAATACTATAAAGGGAAAGAGGATATATTTTTTTCTTATCGGCACAACAGAACAAAGAACATGTTGCAAAGACGTAAGACCGAACAACGGCTGATGCCCTTGTCGCCAGAGTCCATCACCGTAACCTCGCACGAGCTCGCACTCGAGCTCAAGCGGACATACAGCGATTTCAGCTGGCAGTCAGTGCCGGCGTTAATTGTTCACGGGGTCCGGTACTTGGCTCTCTATACTAATCATACGGGCGAGGAGAAGAAGCAGATCCTCGTGTCCGTGCTCGTGGACTTGTGTCCCGACGACACCGTGGACAAGCTGATCCCGCCAGTGGTCGATGTCATCTGGGAGCTCGTGAAGGCCGCCCTCGCTTCCAACTGCTGCGAGCTGTGTCCCAAGGTCTGCACCGTCATGTAGGCATCGGGATCAAGTGCCTGCCGAGCGTCACGGGCGTGCCATGGTGGATCCTGACTGGTTCACCGCTCGTTACCATCTGCGCACGCGCTTTGGCCAGCTTCTCGCGGTCCAGGCGGTGAGCCCACAACACCGGACCCGGTATGACCTGCTCGTTCGAACGCACTTTCTCCAGGGCAATGGTAATCTTGACCAGCAGCACGTCCGCCGCTAATCTAAAGCGCCTCTTCTTGGCCATCTCGATTGAGAGCTCGTTCTTGACCATCTCAAAAAGGATCTCGCAGGAGAAGTGGCGCTCTGCTTTTTGCCCAAAGTTGAAAAAGCTATTGGTGCCCGAGATGATGGCTACCAAGATTAAACATGTGACGCTGACCCAATCGTAGCCCGTCCGGCCTGCTCCGCACGCCTTGAAGCCGAAATTTCCCACGATAATCGAACAGATCGCTGGCATGATAGTGGCCAACAAGCCAAACAACAAAAAACGGTTGTAGTAGTAGTAGCCGGCCGAGTTGTTGAGGCGCACGTGCAGGGCACACTCGTCCACTACACTGGCAAAATAAGACTCGTGCCTCGACGACCACTTCTCTTCCTTTCGCTTGACGTCGCTGTCGTCCGAGTCATGATTCTCGCTCGACTGCGACCGCATAACCAGGATTTTATCCTCTTCCATCTTTACTTTTGGTGGTGGGAAACTGCAAGATTTAAAAAAAGTGTGCGATTGCTGGGCCGGCGGCCACTCTATCAGCAACCGGCTTTCGACAGCAGCATCTCCCAGTCCGCCCCATTCAAGTCCACCTTGTCCCTGGTGTCAGGATTGCACACCTGCAGGTGCAAGTACTTCGTCAGCGTCGGAAACACCACGTACTGGTCGTGCCTGTCCTGAGCAGACGACTGGTAGCACCCTGAACTCACGAGGAAAGGAATGATCAGGCTGCCCGATTGCACTTTCGTGCCGTGTGAGACCGCGCCCGTCAGAGACACCTCCTCGTAGTTGCCGCCCGTCGAGTAGGCCAAGCACTGCATTCCTTGATCCTGATGCCTAGCGAAGTCGACAGGCCTAGCGCCACGACTTGTGGCAAGACGGTGGCCTGGCCTGGCGTTAGTGCGAAGAGCTCGTTCTGGGCCGAAGTCGGGAAGCCGAGCACGGCGTGTGCGCTGTCGTCGTCGCTCTTGTAGATGTTGAACTCTGCTCCTCCAGACAGCGTGAACTGCAGCTTGAGCTTGGTGTCGAGATAAACCACTCCGATCGTCTGTCCTACCTGTACAAAGCCCTCGTTGATTAAAAGCGACTGCAGCGCGTCTGCCAAAGTCTCCCCTGTATAATTTTGCGACGGGATCGTGATCGTCACGTCGCCCGTGGCAGTCGAATTCAAGTAAAGCTTGTTGTTCTTGGAGTTGATGTTATACGTCGCGTTCGGGATCGTCGCCCAAATTAACTTGTATTTGCCTTGGATCGCTTCCGACAGCGACAGTCGGAACTCGGCCGAATCGCCCGCCCCTTGCACCCGGTTGCGGTTTTTCGACCGGACCAGGATGTTCATCTCCGAAATGTTGCGCAGGCCGCTCATTTCTGGAAAAAATTAAATGTTGTCACTAATGTAGTGCAAGAGGAAAAAAAATATGCTGACACTCAGCGGCAACAAGCGCTTGCGCCTGGAGGATGTGGTCGAGACCAAACCGCTCCCTTCAATGGTCACTGCCTTTGGCGAACACAAGGTCGCGGAGTCTACCCCGCTAGTGCAGGAAGTTTTCCCTTACACGGGAACCCTGAACTCGCGCAAGTTCGCGACCTCTGGCTCCGTGACCACCGCCGCCGGCCTGTTGTCGCTCAGCGGCGCCGCACAAGCCGAGATGCTCCGTCGCTGCAAGTACCGCGCGGGGCAAGGGCTCGTCTGCCGCTTCACGGCGCTGTTCCCCGCCACGCCCAGCGTGGCCAACTCGGCCATGGCCGGCCTAGGAGACGACAACAACGGCTTCTTCTTTGTGCACGACCAGACACTAACCAACAGGCTGCGGATCCTGCACCGCAACGCGACTGTCGACACCTACGTCGACCAGAAAGACTGGAACCTCAACAGCTGCCTGGGCGGCGACGACGACATGGACCGCAAGGACTGGGCCAAGGGCAACATTTTTCAGATCCAGATGCAGTACTTAGGGTTTGGGGCCGTCACGTTCTCGGTCGAGAGGCAGTCGGACGGGGTGCTAGTGCCCGTGCACCGAATCCAACACGACGCCTTCGCTCAGCAACGCATCGTTGCCGTTCAGGCTCAAGACTACCGGCGCGGGAGGTCTGGTGCGCACTGCCAGTGTCGGCGTCCTGGTCGAAGGGCCCGTGAGGCAGCTGGGCCTCAGCTTTGCGCGCACGAACGTGCAGACGATTGGCACGACCGAAAGTAACGTGCTGGTGATCCGCAACAAGAGCTTGATCGGCGCCCTCCCCAACAACGACCTGCTGTTCCCGACCCTGCTGAGCGCTACGTCAGTCTCTGGCAGCAAGCCCGTGATCCTCCGAGTGCTCATGCAAGCCACGTTCGGCAGCGCGCCGACCTACGCGAACCACGACGCGGCCTCTAACACTGAGTACTCCGCAAGCTTGGTCACTGTGTCTAGTGGCAATGCGGTGGCCGCGTGCGTCGTGTCGGCCACGGGCTCTGCGTCGGCCAGTCTCGACCTAAGTCGACTCAACATCGCAGTCGGGCCAGGAGAAGTGCTCTGCATTGCGGCCAGCACTACTTCCGGGTCGGCGGATGTGCACCTGAGCCTTAGTTGGTATGAAGATGTGTAAAAAAGAAAGTTCGTATTGTAATTAAAAACAAAAGAGAAGGAGAAGAATGAAGATCGTGTCAATCGATCCGGGGGCTGAGAAATCTTGGAGTGGTTGTGCTCACAAAAGACAACAGCACCAACGCCTTGTCAGTCACTTATGCCAACGTACTGGACATAGCCAAACAGACGGATACTGATTCATTCAAAACAAAATCGCTGTCAGCGTGCCTGCACGCCATCGAGGAAGTGCACAACGCCGACATCTGTGTTATCTAGGATCAAAACTTCGGGAGAGCAAATACCAATCCGGACAATCTGCTCATTCAAGCGGCAGCCGGAGCAACGATGCTGGCACTTGGCGCCAAGGAGTTACTTTACTATCAGAACTCATTCAAGTTCAGCTGCTTCCTCTCGCTTACGCCGACTATATCCGGAAGAGTCAAGGGGAAATTCAAAATTCAGTCCAAAGTATTGGCACAAAACCTCGTAGAAAGTTTTAATGTACAAGGCGAGACGAAGTGTCTCACAGAATCGCATCATCTCTCAGATGCAGTCGGTCTCGCGTTCGCCGCGCTCGTTAGAGGGATCGGACCAGCGCGGGGCGTCCAGCATGGAGTGCCTCGCTCGCTGCCGATACCTGTTCCAAGTGGGGTGCGGAAGCAGGAGCAGGAGCAGCAGTAGCCGCCTTCTCTTTGCTGGCGTTCCACTGTTCAGAGATCACCTTCATCCTCATTTTGTGCTCAAGTGCGCGAATCTCGGGGTCCTGCATCTTTTGTTTGAAAAATTGATTGTACGCGGACGGCGCCCTAGCCTTCTTTTCCTTGGCAGGGGCGGCGGCAGCGGTGGCTTGTCCACAAGTTTGACAAGAAGATATCTCTAGCTTGCCTTTGTTGCTTGTTGATAATAGAGCAGAAGAAGAAAAAGTTTTTATTGATTAAAACAAGTTTTTTAACGCTTGTTGAATCGAAACAGACGAGAAGTTCTCTGTCCTAACACTTCCCTGCACGCCGCTTCCAAAATGTCCCGGTCTTCGTCAAAGTAGAAATTGACCTTGCGCATAGCTCCTCCCACCAGCCTCTCTGCCTTGGGTGGCTCTTGTCCCTGATGCCTCGCGCGGTACCTGGCAGCCGCCAGCTTGCCCGCCTTGATCAGTAGCGCCGTCCTTTCGGCACCGGCTGGCTTGGGAGAAGAGGCCAGCTGCAAAAAGACTTCCGTCATGGCCAACTCCTTCCTTGTTACTGCTGGCTCTGGCACTGTGGTAGCCGTAACTGTGATTGCGGGCAGAGAGGCAGTACTTCTCATGGCCTGTACTGCTTGCCGTGCGCTGTTGCGTGCCTCGTCCTCGATAAACAGTCTGTCCCTGTCGTCCAGCTTGATGCTGAGAAGCTCGAGAACGCTCTTGTAAGCATCCAGCGGCGCCGCAAACTCCGCGATGCACAGCCTCTTGCGCGCGCCAACCATCGCGATCTTGTCCTCGATGAGCTCGAGCTCGGTGCGTCGCTTCTTGTTGGCAGGCTGCTCGATCGAGCTCAGCACGTCACGCCTCGTATTCTCCGACAGCTGCTCGCGCCTCAGGGGCATTGCTGTCTCCAGCTCCTCATCCCCTACCACCGCCCGTGCCGCGATGTTGGCCTGTTCTGATCGTAGCTGTTTCGCCCTCTCGCCTGGCACTAGAGCCAGAACTTGGAGCAGCTTGTCGAAGGGCAGGCAGTCGACTGGGTTGCCTTTTTTGCCATTGATTCTCGCGAACGCGATCTTCTTAATCGACTGCTGGATGCCGGGCCAGGCGGCCGACGACCTTATCTTGCTGCAGTGTTGTCTTGCTTCTTTTTCTGGGCAGTCCTTAAATGTTGCGATTGCATCGGTGACAGAAAAGAAGCAGTCTTGTTGGCGCCGGTTTCTTGTATACCCATAAGCATGGGGTTTGCCTCGATAGCCTCGTTGGTGGCACCGGTGGCCACGGTCTTGTCGTTTTGCTCTTGCATCATCTTCGTTCGGCTGAATTGTGTCAGTGTCGCGGACACTGTCGTTTCTTTTTTAAAACATTGTTTCAAATCGATATTTAAAAGAGGTCGGCCAGCCCAGGCTCATTTTAGAACATCCATTTTCGCAAGCCGGTTTTTGCGTGAAATTTTTAAACAATTTCAACGAGCCAACGATCGTTGGCTCGTTCAATTTTCACTGGTTTTGCGTGAAATTTGACATAGTGTCCAGGCCGTTTGCCTTTTTTTCAAATCTCGAGATTTGAAAGAACTGATGGTCAGGCCTATCGAATTTTTTATCGAATTTTTGGGTGGGACAGAGCCACGGGTGTGTCTCTATGTACTTTTTCCCGTGTCCGAGAAAATCCCCGGGGAAAATCACAAACCCCCAGCCGTGGGGTTTCACGATTTCACGGGGAAATCACGAACTATCATTCTTAATAGCTCGTGATTTTCTCGGGAAATTTCACACGTCTGGGCCGGCCGGTGCCGCCACTTCTCGTCCGGACACCTCACTGGGAAGTTCAGGATACACGCGCATCCGATCATCCCCACAATCGAGACCGTGATGATTGCTATCACGAGCGGTTCCATTTTTCACTTTTGCTCTCTTTAATAATTAGAATACATAATCTAAGAATTTTTAAACCGAAGCCACTTCCAGGCCACCGTTACTTTCGTGAATGAACTTGAAATAGGCGCTGTAGATCGTAACGTCATACAATCCGTCTACCACGCCGCGTTTGCCCCACGTGGTGGCGCTGACAACCATCTCTTCTTGGGCGTTGTAAGTATCCGCGGACGTGTCCGGTGCCTGCTGGAACTTCAGCTTCAGATGGTAGACGTCTCCGCGGGACCAGAGCACGGGCTGGTAACCAATTGCTTTTTAAAATGATTCGCATTGTTTTATTCAGTTAAAATGTTTCAGTTTGAAAGAAAACAAAAGCAAGAACAGTAATATTAATATTAGATAGGATCTGTCATTGTCTGTCCATGTTAATTAATCACTGAGCTACTTGTGCTTCACATTCAGAACCGGTGCCACCCGCAAACTTGAAAATTTTTAATTTAAATTTGAATTTGAATTGCAATTTGAGTTAATATTATTAATTTTGAATTAAATAAATTAAAGTACATACGTTTTGGTGCCACGGTAAAACAACATATATGAAAACAGAGAGAAACTAAACTCAATCAAGTTAGAACCACTCAGCAAAGAAAGGCCACGGTGACTGCAAAATCGTTTAAAAAAAACTGCTGTAACAGCGGAGTGAAAATTCAAATTTTTTAATTTTTTTTTCAAAGATATGAATTCAGTGAGGTGAAATCTTTTGTTTTTATTAAAACAATATTAATGTATACATTGTATAACCATGAAATTTCAAACGTGTGCCACCGACTTTCATATCAAGTTCAACTTGCATGCGGTTAACTTCCACTTATCCTGTCACTGAACCGTGCCCAGACCTACTACAAGACAAAACGATTCCGCTCCTAGTCCCAATTTTGGAAAAAAAATTATATAAGAAAAAATAATTTATTTTTGTTACGGTTTTAAGATGATTGTCTCAGCCGCTATCATAATTATCAACATCGTTGTTCAAATTCAACTCATAGAAAAGTTTAAGAACGTGACGACTGTTACAGTGACTCAATATTTAATAATATAACAACTATCTAACGACTTGTAGAATGTGGAATACCTAACATAGAAGGCGTATTCCTCATTCTACAAGTCGTTAGAGATGATAGTTGTTATATTATTAAATATTGAGTCACTGTAACACTGTCACGTCTCAATTTCCTGACCAAAAATTTCAAAATTAAGGTTAGTCTTGGAGTTCAATACTGATAACTGTCAATTTAATTGATAAATATTAATATTATCTTATTTTAATCAATTAATGTTTATGGTATTTAATGATTTATCAATTTGACACTTCCGTCTAACTTAATATTTGGTTGCGATCGGTGACCCACCAAACTTTACCTTGCTCAAGGCAAAAATTTTCCCAATAATATTTTAATAGTTAACATTTTCTAAAAAGCAGTAGTAACCGGTAAAGGGAAATAAATTGATCTGTTAACTGCAGCCTAAGTGGAAAACGTAACAACTACAAGTTATGGCACTTGATAAATAAACGGAAAAATGAGTCGGAAGTAACGGAACTAAAAATAAAATTGTAAACTTGTGACTTGAAGTAAAAACTTGAAGAAAGTTTAACACAATATTAATGCTTCGGTCCGGTACGTTATTCATTCCGATAACTCCCCCCCCCCCAGACCATAATGGTAGGTTGGAGTTGCGATTTAAAACGAATCGTAACAGAATCAATGATTGACCAAATGATATGTGAATAAGTATTAAAAGAAAATGAATCAAAAAGATTGCAGATGTAGATCAATGCGCGATATGTGCGTGCGTATATGTGTCAACGCATTGATCAAGGTAGCATTAACATGCAGAGGCAGGACGGATATAGTGTACCCAAACATACATTATGAGAAGAGCGTGGGGCCAACACTATGACTACGTGTTCAAAGCGGTAATAGCATTGTGTGACCTGCCTTAGCTTTCTGCCTACTCGAAACACTGCAGTGTTTGCCCTGAACGACACCAACCGCCTGACCGTGGACTTCAAGGGCGTGACGGTGGCCGTCCTCGACATCGACTCTGACCTCACTTTTGCCCGAATTACCGACCGGCGCTACACGTCGCCCGCCACGGCCGCGCTGACGAACCTCAACACCTTGCTGGCTAGCTCGAGCTGGCTGCGAGCGTGCGGGGTCAAGATCAAGTTCTCCAACACACGAGTTGGTGCGACCAACACGGTCGACTGGGAGGCCAATGCGGCGATGGAGTACACTGCGTCCGTCACGGACCTGAACGACCGTTGCAACCGTTACACGTACACTGAGCGAGCAGTTTCCGGTTGGGCTCTAACTTGGTTGAGGTTGGTTCCTTTTCGTTTTTATGTTGTTTTACATCAAAATGCATGCAACCTAATGTAATTTATCAAATTTTAAAATGTCAAGTTCAAATTTCTACACTCAAACTTGACTTGAAATTTTCAAGTTCAAATGTTTTTCCGCCTTTTTTAAGGTTTGGGGGGGGGGGTTCTGTTTATTGTTTGGGTGTTGTTTTCCGTTGCATGGCTTTGGTTTTTGTGTTAAAGAGAGAATGGGTGTGATCTGTTTGTTGTTGTTGTTGTTGTTGTTCAATTGTTGTTGTTGTTGTTGCTGTTGTTGTTGTTGTTGTTGTTGCTGTTCAATTGTTGCTGTTCAAGTGTTGTTCAATTGTTGTTGTTCAATTGTTGTTGGTGTTGCTGCTGCTGTTGTTGTTGTTGTTGGTGTTGTTGTTGGTGTTGTTGTTGGTGTTGTTGTTGTTGTTGTTGTTGGTGTTGTTGTTGGTGTTGTTGCTGTTGTTGTTGTGGTGGTGGTTGTTGTTGTGGGCACAACTGTTCGCGCTGTCGGTCCACCTGGGCCCGGCACCCGCGCCGCCGGCGAACGCGGAGGCAGACGACGGGGAGGAAGTGGAGGAAGTCGAAGAGATCGAGCCGGAGCCGCTGGATGAGGAGGAGTAGGCCTGACGACGACGACGTGACTCTGTTTCTTTCTCTTTTTCTTTCTTTCTTTCTCTCTCTCTCTCTCTCTCTCTCTCTCTCTCTCTCTCTCTCTCTCTCTCTCTCTCTCGTAGCACAAGACAAACAGCACCTAGATTGAACAAACACGTAGGCTCTTGTTTCTAGCCAGGAATTTATTAAAAAGCTATTTACGGATTTTCTGTCTCGTTCTCGTGTCTGCCGGCTGAGTGCCAAGCGCGAGTGCCATTCCGGGGCTGTGCTACCTTAGCTTGAGTTTGGTGTCTGATCTTGTCCGTGCTTGGCAATCGCGCCGTTCGCGAGCTGCCAGACCGCTTGGGCGTCATGGTCAATGGGCCACAGAGTCTCGAGGCAGCAAAGCAGAGCCAGCTCCACTTCCGCTGGTACTTTAGCTGGAGGCGTGTACCACCAGTTCCAAACACACAGGTCTGTGTCTGGGTCGTCCGCAACGCTAGGCAGCTGTGGCAGGTCAGGCGCCTGCCGGAACCTCCGCTGGAACCTCTTTGCTAGCAACTGGAGCACCCCCCTGCGCCACCTGATGGCCTGCTCTGGTCCCGTTGGCGCAAAGGCCGCTGCCAACAGCCAGGCTCCCGCCCGCCAGAAGGCTAGCAGCTGGCTGCGCCCGCCGCTGTACTCCGCCTGGACCAAGCTCTCGACTGTGTCTGGATTAAGCCAGGCCGAGGCCCGTTGAAGCTCAGGGTTAGCCTCGGGGCAGTCGCGCTGGGTCAATCGTTGCCGTAGCTCAGCGCAGGCTAGGCGAAGCAAGTCTGTGTTTTCCAGGGCTTCTGTCACCACTCGCCTAAACTGCAGTCCGCGTGGATATGGCTCCCCCTCTTTTTCCAGCGCCACCCGCTGCTGGCAGGTCAGGACGCCCTGTGCACAGAGCAGGCGCAGCCTAGCGCGCAAGTACAGCGACCCGGACGGTTGGAGCAAGTGTAACGCCTAGGCAGACCGAGCAGAGCTGTCAGCGCGGCAGAAAGCGTGAGCCCGTCCACGGCCCGGTTCTGCAACGTGGGCAGAGTTATTCCGTACAGGCGCTGCAGCTCGAACAAGAACAGGCTGGGCCAGCACGGAGCGCCCGCAAAGAGCCAACGCTCGACTTGCAACGACAACAACAGAGAGTTCACGTCCCGCAGCGTCTCCAGTACCTTCGGATCGGCATCAACTGCTGGCAGCTCTGTAGGCGGGGCGGCCGGCTCAGACACTCCCTCTTGGTCGACTGCTAGGCCATGGTCCCTGACTCGAACAGTGAGCCCACCTTCACGGTTATACTTCAGCTCGCGCCGAAACCAGGCGGGCAAGTCCGCTGCTAACCAATCCAGTTCTAGGGCGGCCGCGATGATGTCGCCCCAACCCTTCTCGACTGTCATGACACGAAAACCCCGCACCTGCAAGGACATATTAGCTGTTACGATTTCAAGCAGCAGGCGATCGGTCCAGGGGCCAACCACTGAGCGTAGCGCCACGTTGCCCGACAGCTGGAGCTCACACTCTAAGTCCTCCTCACTAAGTGTTCCTGGCTCTGGCGCCTGTACTAGCAGCTCCTGTACGTTGGCACAGCCAAACACCGTAACGAGTTTGGCTGGAGGTAAGACCAGGTTCTGTAGCGCCTGTCACTTCCGCACCAGCACCTCGGTGTACCGAAGCCTTGCCCTAACGAGGTGGACCCTCTCCAGCGCAGGGCTACTCTCGAGTCTGATACAAGGATCCGCTTTCTCCTCCTGCCATTGTCCACCCTCGTGACTACTCCTGACCTCGTGGATACCGTCACAGCTAGACAGCCTAAGAAATTGCGGTGTTCTAGGAAAGGAGAGAGTGAACCTTCTTTCCCCTGCGACAGAGCCCGAAACCATGCGCACTTGGTTGAAGAGGAGCTTCGTCACAGACGCTAGAGTGAGTTCTGAGAGCCCGTGGTACCGGAGCTGGACATTCTGCAGTCTCACGTTGGTAGCATTGATGGTCCAGGCCAGGAGTTGTGCCGGGACTCGGAGCTGGCCCTCGCGGTAACAGTCCATGTCGACGGTTGTTATGCAGGGCCACAGCGACTGGGGCCCTGCAGACTCGGAGGGAGCCAGGTCCTGCAGAAATTCTTCTATCCTCTCACACTCTTCCCTGGTATCTGCACAGATGCGTAGCTCTAGCTGCATGTTCCGTCGCTTAGAGTCCTCTTGCCTAGCCCAGGCTGCAGCCACATGGGCTCCTACGCTGCCCTGAGAACCGCGGAGGTCGGCTTTCTGCACAGTCTGCAGTGCCTGCTGCCATACAACACGGAAATCGTCCATGGACAGGGCAGACAAGAAGGGGTGGGGGAGAAGGCGTCTCTCTAGTCTCCGCGTGCTGAGGCCCCGCCTGCCTGTCGTGCTAGCCCTTTTTTCTCCCGTCCTTTGAGACCCGGAGGCAGCGCCTGCAGCAGGGGAGGGGAGAAGAAGGGCGAGGAGGCGGAGCGGACCTCTCCCTCCCCCCCCCCCCCCCCCGAGCCCCACCCAGGCCTCTCCCCCCTGGCGTCCCCCTTTCCCGCAGACGACCGGCTTCTCCCCTCCTCCCCCTCCCTCCCCCGCTCCCAGCCACGCACAGGAGCTGTACGGCCGTCGTGTGAATAGGAAAGGACACGTACCCCCTTCCTTACCACCCGTCGCTTCGCGGAGGCCCTTTGCAGAGCAACCAATACCGCGACGAGCTAGCATGTGGAGCACTGTCCTGTGTGTGTTAATCATGTTGGAGCCTGTCCCTGCGTCAGCCCTTCCACTGTGCCTGTGGCTAAGCACGAGCGGCTTCGAGGGGGGCCAGCGGCTGCCAGCCCCAGAGCCCGGCCTCACCAGCACCATGCCACCGGCCGGGGCGGGCAATGGGACCACGAGCACCACCCCGGCCGGCGGCGGCGGTGGGGCGACGACGACCACGAGCACCGCGCCGGCCGGCGGCGGCGGTGGGGCGACGACGACCACGAGCGCCGCGCCGGCCGGCGGCGGCGGTGGGGCGACGACGACCACGAGCGCCGCGCCGGCGGGCGGCGGGGGTGGGGCGACGACGACCACGAGCGCCGCGCCGGCGGGTGGCGGGGGTGGGGCGACGACGACCACGAGCACTGCGGCCGCCACCACGAGCACCGCCCCGGCCGGCGGAACGAGCAACGGGACCGCGGCCCTGGTCGGCAACATCGAGTGGTTTATCAATGACACCTCGGTGCCACTCGTGCTGCCGTTCGAGCCCCCGGCCCCGGGGACGGTCCGCCGGCGCTTGGCCCAGGCGCCAACCAACTATACCGACGAGGGCTCGGAGGTCGACTGGGGGGACAACCAAACCTCGTGCTGCTATATATCCTTTGTGCCCTGCGCTCACAACTACTCGCAGCGTGGCGTGTACGACATTCGGATCACCTCGGAGGCCGCGCCGGGCTGGTCCCTGGCCCACACCGACCCCATACTCGCGGCCGGCCTGCTGCGCATCCACCAGTGGGGCCCCGTCAGCCTGCACCCTACCCTAGGGGAGCACTTCCGGGGGGCCTCCTCTCTGCTGAGCCTGCCGCCGACCCCCGCCACCCCCCAGCCCGCACGGCCCCCTCCGGTCGTTGGCCAGGTCCTTCGAGGGCGCGACACTCTTCAACAGCTCCCTCAGCGCTTGGGACGTCAGCTCGGTCACTTCCTTCGTCGGTACCTTCCGTGGCGCCAGCAGGTTCGACTCGGACCTGGCGTCCTGGCGCCTGGGCCCCGCTGACCTGGACCTTAGCTCCATGTTCGAGGGCGCGCGGTCCTTCAACCGCAGCCTGGCAGCTTGGAACGTGAGCGGTGTCGTCACTATGCAAAGACTGTTTTTCGGCGCTTCGTCGCTGCGCCAGGACCTGTCGCGATGGGACCTGGCCAACCTGGCGGCGGGGTCGGGCTGCCGGGACATCGCCGACCGCACGCGCGTGAGCCTGCGGTTGGGAGAGGCCTGTAACATCTAGCTAGCAGCTACGGTCCGCCAGGACAGGCTGGGCGGGGAGGAGCTAGGGGCTACGACCGGGCGCCCGCCTGCTTCTTTTGCGGCTAGGCCCCTGACACACCGCGCCCAGAGGACACAGGCTCCGGAGAAGACAGACCCCTCCCTTGCCTAGCCTACGGGGCCACTGGTCCTTCCTAGCCTTATCCTAATATTAAATGAGAGCTTGCTGCAGAAGACTTTTAATTTTTCTCGGGCCCACGCTGCGCGCACCCCCCGCTTAGCCCCCCCCCGGGGGAGAGTGCCGATCACCGGGGTGCGCCCAGATAAGTCGTGACAAAGGAATGGCCCCCCCGCTCGGCGCGACTGCCTCCAGGAACGCCTGCGTCGCGGCCGCGTACGCGGCCGGGGCGGCCGGCCGGGCGGGCAGATGCACGCCTGGCGGCACGGGCGCGCCGGCGATGCACCGGACCAGCTCCACGGCCCGTTTAGCAGCAAGGCCCCCCCCCATCCTTGGCGTTTAGCAGAACAGCCCTCCCCCTGGGTTTTAGCACCGCGTTTAGCAGAACATGCCCCCCTACCCTAGGTTTTTAGCACCGCGTTTAGCAGAACATGTCCCCCCCCACCCTAGGTTTTTTAGCACTTTGTTTAGCAGAACAGGTCCCCCTACCCTAGGTTTTTAGCACTGCGTTTAGCAGAACAGCCCCCCCCCCATACCCTAGGTTTTTAGCACTGCGTTTAGCAGAACAGCCCCCCCCCCCTACCCTAGGTTTTTAGCACTTTGTTTAGCAGAACAGGCCCCCTACCCTAGGTTTATCGCACTGCGTTTAGCAAACCCCCCCCCCCTGGGTTTTAGCACCGCTTTTTAGCAGAAAAGCCCCCCCCCCTCCTGCCCTGGGTTCTAGCACCGCCTGTAGCAAACCTCCCCCTAGGTTTTAGCACCGCGTTTAGCAGAAAAGCCCCCCCCTTCCTACCCCGGGTTTCCAGCACCGCACTTAGCAAACCCCTCCCCCAGGTTTTGGCACCGCGTTTTAAATTAGCAGGAAGCCCCCTCCCTCCTCGTGAGCTTTAGCACCACCTTTAGCAGGAAAACCCCCCCCCCCCCCTACCCCCAGGCTTTTTAACAACTGCGTTTTGCAAACCCCCCCCCTGGGTTTTAGCACCACCTCGAGCAGGAAAGCCCCCCCCCCCCCTCTCTCTCCTCTGGGCGTTGAGCACCTGTAAGCTAGAAACCCTAACCCCTTCCTCTGCTCGTCGTCCACCCCCCCCACTCGCCACGCCTGCCCGAGTGTGGGGGAGCAGGGGGGGGAAGCGGGCGGCGTCCCCCCCTTGGCCCCCGGCAACCGGCGCGCGGGGGAGGGGGGGGCGGGCGTTCCGATGGGACACCTCCGGTGGCCGTGGGCCCGCGCGCCCGCCTCCGCCCACACCACGGGGGAAGAGGGGGTGCGTGGGGAGAGGGGGGGGGGGGGGGGTAAGCGCTCCCCCCCCGCCCGGTGCGGGGTGTGCCTGCGCGCACACGGGGTGTGGGGAAGAGGAGTACCCCCCTGCCGACCGTCGCTAGGCCTGCCCTGGTTAAGACACAAAGCGTAGTCGGGACACGGTGCCAGATAGTTCAAGGGCCAGGCCACGCCCCAGCCAACTCCTCCGGCTAGAAATGGCCTCTTCGGCGGCAGGTCTTCTTGGGATGCCTACCAGGGAACGCGACCTACGAACAGATCTGGCAGGCCCTCGTAGACGCGGGCGTAGAGGTCCAGCGACTGCGACTCGTCTATCACCAGGGGCGGTCCAGGGGCTTTGCCTTTACTACCTTTGCGAGCGCCGCGGCCGCGCGGCAAGTGATAGCCAACGGGCTCATGATCCTCGGCCGCAAAGTGGACTGTCGAGCGGGCGAGCGGCAAGGACTGCACCGCACCGGCGTATATACGCGCAAGCTGTTCGTAGGCAACCTTGCTCCTTCCACCTCCCTCCAGGACCTGAGGGACTACTTTGCAGCCCAGGGCCGGGTGATCAATGTGCAGCTCAAGTTCTGCGCCGGCCTGCGCCCGGTCCACCGTGGTTTCTGCTTTGTCACGTTTGGCGAAGTGGAAGAGGCACAGCGAGTTCTGTCGCGCGTGCATGTGCTGGGCGGCAGAGTCCTGCGCGTGGCCAAGGCGGAGGGCCGAGCGCCAGCCAGCGAGCTTCCACCAGCTACTAGCCTACCCCGCGCTGGCGCCTGGCGCGGGGGACCTACCGCTAGCCTACCCCACGCTGGCGCCTGGCGCTGGGGGCCTGCCTGGGTGACAAATTACGGTGTTTTACCGAAGCAGCCGGTCTATGCACTGACCTGCTACGCGGGACCGGCAAACGGCCACCCGGCTCCCCCAAAGTTGCTAGTACGAAAGGCTGTTCATTAAAGAAGACTTGGAACTCGGTGTGCCTCGACCGCGCCGCAGGCTGCGGGCGACCGGACGGACGGCCAGTGAGAAAGGAAAGAGGGGGGAGAGGGGGTTGGCACAGCACCGATTCTGCCGGAGGGAAAGGGAGAGAGAGAGTTGGGCAGGGGTGGGAAGGGGGAGAAGGAAAGAGAGCGAGCGCGGATGGTGGGGAGACAACGCAGCCCCTCCTTTTATGCGCGGAACGAACGTACTCCCCCAAACACACAGAATGCTCGACCTCCGAAGACTATCCCGGGAGATGGCGGGCTTGGGATCCGACGAGAGAGAAAGAGGCCGGGCGGGAAGAGCAGTGTGCGCTGGGTCAGGCACTTGCGTGTGACGACCAATTAACCTAGCCTCCGTGAGGCCGAGGCTGCCTTCAGCGCCTCGGCCACGCCGCTGGACGGTGATCCGCTCGAGCTGCCCGCGCTCGGTGAAGCGCGCCGGGTCCTCGAGCAGCAGGGCACCAACGCGCTGGCCTGTTCCTTCCTGCCGCGCGCCATACTAACTAGCCTCCTGGTGGAGGGGCGTTATGCGCACCTCCGGGGGCTCCAGATCCTGGTGCTGCCGGAGCTGGCGGAGGAGCCCTGCCTGCCGCGCCGCCGGTACGGAGCGGAGAGGGTGTACGAGTGCAGCTTGGCCAAGGTCACGTGCTCCTTCGGCGTGAAGTGTAGCCTGCAGCAACTGGCCTGGCTGGCCCGCACGCGCGAGAAGCAGGACGAGTACGGGTTCCTCCTGGAACATGGTGAGTCCCTGCTGGATTTTAGCCGGGTGAACTCGCTGGTCAGCGCCTGCCGCCGACCTCGGGTCTCGTACCGGCCGTGCCGCGCGAACGCACTCGTGAACTTGTTTAGCTACCAGCGACGGTGCGCCGAGCAGAACGCGCTAGCCAACTGGTTGCTGGCCCGGCGGCCGTGCGCCGAGCGGGGCTTCAGGGCCTGCCTCTTTACGCACTGCAACTTCAAGTTGAATCCGGTGTGCGGGTGCCCGCCTCGCAACCTGGCCGTCTACGGGCACGACCTGTCGTGGCCGGCCGGGCACGAACAGCCGGACTGGAGGGCCGCGTCCGTGTGCTGTTACGGACAGGGGATGCGCCGGGACGTACCGCCAGAACTCTCGCCCTCGGAGCGCAGCGCTTGTCTGCGCTGGGTCGAAGAGAGGCGGGCGGCCTGCGGGGCGCGACAGTGGGAGGGGGGAGGGCCCGCCGCGGCGGGGCTAGAGGCGCCCCCCCCCCGCCGGCACCCCGGCCGCTAGCGGGGCGGCACGCCCTGCTGACCGGTAGCGCACGAACGCTAGTGCCGGGGCGGAGAAACTCTCTCCTCCCCCCACCACCTGCTTTCGTCCTAATAAAAAAATTGCGATGTCTTTGTCTGCTTTAATTCCCAACCCGGGAGACGTACCAGAAGCGGGCCTACACTACCACCCCTCCGCCGGCACCCGGCCTTGCTAGCTACGAAGCTAAGTAAGCGCGCGCCCCCCTGACCTGCGCTAGCCTGTCTGCTCAGTAGGCTCAGCAGACAGGCTGGCCTCTCTACTTAGTAGGCCAAAGCTGATCCGCGGCAGACAGGCACAGATAGATCTGGTACATTTGCTGGTGCAGTTTTGCTACGCTCGCGTTCAGATTTTGCACGTAGCTCTCGTGGTCTCTCCGCTCCTCTGTGCACTCTCGGAGGCTGGTGATTTCTTTTTCAACCTCTCGGCACAGCTCCTTACTAGCACGTAGCGGCTCGCACATGCTCTTCCAGCCTCCCCGGGGCATGTCTTCCCTCAGCGCCCAGGAACTAACTGCGTGCTCGATATCCGCTCGGAAATGCGTCGTTCCGTAAAACCCCTTGGCTGCGTTACCATCCCCGTCATCGTCGTCATTGTCGTTGCTGTCATGGCCTTCACTGCCGCCACCACAGGCCTTACGATCTCTAACAGCGCCTCCATTAATGGGGGCTTCCCATCATTTCCTGGGGCACGCAGACTCCAAAGAATATAGTACTGATTACACATATACCGATGGTGAACCCTTTGCGAAATGTACTTATACCTTGCCCTGGCGAGCGCCGCATCACGCAAACTCTGTACCCTGAACACTGTGTCATGAGCAGGTGGGGATCCGACTTGATTACTGAACTGCACGACCTGGCGCCGCCGTTTTGGGAGGCCGCCTGCCAAGAGCCATTAGAAGCCGAGCAATATCTGGCTAGTACGCAGCGCGAGCGGGTTACGCAGTACCTCCCCCTCTGCGCACAGAGGAACCGTACCATCTTTTTTGACAAGGGCATGGACCGCAACCTAGATGCCAATTCAGCCATCTTCAAGAACGATAACAAGACCCAAGTTACCAACGCCAACCCTAGATCTGGTGCCCCGCTCCCTAACGTGACCCTGACCCAGGTCCTGCACGCGAACGGGATCCGGAACGTGATGATCACCGGCGTCGCCGCTGACATTTGCGTAAGGCAGACGTGCCTCGGCCTGAGAAGGCAGGGATTCCGTGTCTACGTCGTGGGGAGTACAACGCGGCCATTAACAGAGGGCTTTCAATTCACTACGCAGGAGGTAGACGAGCAGTATCAAGACGTAGCGCAGCTACAGCGCGCACCGCAGATTGCCGCACCCGCCAGGTCCCTGCCTGATTCAGTCTCGGGGGCCGCACGGCAGCTTTACGCCAATATTGCTTTCAGGCTAAGCGGTAACGAGGGTGTTATTCGGCTGCTGATCCAGCGAGCAACGCTGGCCCAGAAGGAGAGAATGAACA